>JASANZ010002118.1:0-48141 GCA_030849805.1 Sergeia podlipaevii
CGAGCCACGGACATGCCACTCTGGATTAGGCATTTAAGGACCTCGACACTCTGAGAGGCAGGGCCAATGGTGCACACGATACGGTTAGCACGGTAGTTGGCCAGAGGCTCAAATATGGAGAGCTGGAGATTGTGAGCAAGCTGGGACATGGCAAGATTCTTTTTGAAGGTTAGTTGTAAAGGATGTATTTTTCCTCCTTGTTGAAGATATTGCTCTTTTTATTACTTGTTGAAAAAGTAAATGTTTTTCTGCCCTTTTTTCTAATGAAGAAGATTCGCTGAAACTATCTGCAATGTGAAACATTTGAAAAAAAAAAAAAGGAAAAGGAAGTGTTGAAGATTTTTGAAAACAAGCAAAGAAGTACATAGAAAAGCATGGCATGTGTGGAGTGTACATATTATAACACATATATGCATATATATATATATATATATATATATATATATATATATATATATAATCTTTCCAGGTGCAAAGACCTCAACAGGGCTAAAACGGTGCAATTTTTTTTCTTGCCAACGCAGATCGCGGGGCAACCGCAGCATAACTTACCGATTACTAACACAAGGCACGTGCGCATCCATACATGACGTTTACATTCTTTTTGTTTGTTTGTTTGCATTCCGTACGATACGGTATGTGCATGTGTTCAAGTAAACATTGTACTCATCACCAGTTTTTTTTTACCTTCTGAACTCACACCGATTTCGTTATCATGCCGATGGACGGCATACCCCGCTCGCTTTTCCTTTCTTTCTTTTCTCTCTCTCACTTTTACCGTTCCTATCTGATACCACTATATACTGCAAGTGCGTGCATAAAGAAGGCAAGGGTACATGAGCACGGACAGAAAGAGAAAGAGAGAAGGACATGATGGAGTGCATACAAAACACTGCAAATGAAAGAGAGAAAAATTAAAGAAAGAAAAAAACCAAATGTATCAGCAATTTCTCTTCAAAAGTGAAAACAGAAGCAGAAAAACAAAGAAAAAAAAACTATTAATAGCCAACGACCTCCTTAATGGCGTCATATAACTTGTATTCGTTTGGTAGATACAGGCGCTCATGAAGAGGGAAGGGGGTGTCAAGGCCGCAGACGCGCGTAGGCGGCGCCTCAAGCGAAAGGAAGCAGTCCTCCATGATACTCGACACTAACTCCGCACCGTATCCACTGGTCTTCGGCGCCTCGTGCGTCACAATAGCTCGTCCAGTCTTCTGCACAGACGCAGCAACCAGTTCACGATCCCACGGCCGGAGGCTGCGTAAGTCAATGAGTTCGACAGAGATGCCATCCTTGCGTGCCATCTCCACCGCTTTGGCTGCCACGTACACCTGAGAGCCATAAGTGACCATTGTCACATCGCTGCCTTTGACAAGCACACGACCTTTGCCTAACGGGAGAGTGTAGTAGTCCGGATTGACATCCTCAATGGCGCTGCGATACAGGATCTTTGGCTCCAAGAAGATGCAAGGATCGTTCTGCTCCACGCACTGCAGCAATAAGCCCTTGGCCTCCGAAGGTGTGCTGGGCATCGCAATCTTGAGACCGGGGCAATGGTTAAAGAATCCCTCCACACTCTGAGAGTGATAGATACCTCCGTGGCCCACCGCAGAGCACGGGGTGCGGACCACAAGGCCGCAGTTAAAACTACCCCCCGTGCGGAATCGATACTTGGCCGCCTCGTTCACAATTTGATCAAACGCGGGAAAAATGTAATCCGCAAATTGAACTTCCGCAATCGGATGCCAGCCGACTGCTGCCATGCCGACCGCAAAGCCCACGAGCCCCTGCTCCGTCAAGGGGGAGTTGAACACCTTCTGTGAGCCATGTTTCTTGCGGAGGTCGAGCGAGCAACGAAATACACCACCGAACGCGACGTCCTCGCCAAGGAGCACAGTCTTCTCCTTGAGTAGCGCGTGATCCAGTGCGGAGTTCACGGCTTGAAAATAGTTCATCTTCACACCCCCAGTGGTGGCAACGCGCTCGCCTTCGATGGGAGGAAGAAATTTAAACTCACCAGGCTGCACACTGGCAAGGCGCTTCTGCTGTACGAGGCATGTAGCGACGCACCCAAGGCGCGACACTGCAGCCTTACGCATATTGACCAGAAAGAGAAAGAAAAAAAGAAAAGAAAAAAGGTATGTATAAAGACGCAAGAGGCAGCAAAGAAGGCGATAAGTGTGTATATATTTTTTTATTATTGCCAAGCTAGCTGAAGATTACCGGTGTGGGCGTAAAGGTTGAAACTACGTATTACTCTGTCGCCGCCGTCGTCGTCGTACTAGTTGCCGCTACTAGGTGTTCTTTTTCTGTATAAAGAACTGATGTTGTGATATATGTGCAGTAATAAAAGGCAAAATAAAAGACCTCCTAAAAATATTTTTAAAAAAAAACTTATCAGACAAAGAAAAACCAGCAATAAAAGTGCAATTTTAGAAGAAAAGAAATGCTACTTTTTGATTATGTTTCAGCGTGGCACGGAGATATCCACACACGCTATGGCTTTGATAAAACGCGATAAATGAAAACTAAACTTGAGAAAAAAAAAAACAGGATAAAAAAATGATATTATAGACATAAAGAGACAAAGCCCTCTCGCAATGTCGGTTCTTCAACTAGGAAGTTGTTTAACTTTCATATTTTCAATATATTGCCGTTACTGTCGTCCTTTGCTTTTTTCTTCAGTCGATGCATATATGTATATGAGTGCGTCTACCTAATCTCTTCTGCTAAAAGCATCTATTCGCACCTTCATTGATAAAAGGAATAGTTGGCATTGCGTATATATGTATGAGTATCAGACACAACAGCTACCATGTATGGAACCCCCCTCACATCACCGCCCCAGACAGACAGCATCGTAGCAGGCTCCTTCAATCTAGCGCCAGGAGCATTACTGCCATGCGTGGCGTCACTGTCATCGCGGGTGGAGCTCGCACTGCGTGAAGAGACCCAGTCATGGGTGTGTCTCGCGTGGGTTGCGCTGCGCAGTACTGGCGATGTGTCCAACTCTAAAGACTTCGCCACAGACCGTGGAGGGGAATTCTCTGCATTTCGATTGCTGGTCTCATAAACGCCAATGATACACGGTGACGGCGGGCTATCACTTTTACCGCTGTTCACACACGTCGCTTCTGGCTCTCTCATGCTGGGACGAAGGTCAAGTGAGGAGGAAACAATACTACTGGTGTCTGTGGATAAATTATTGCCTCTACTGAGCGCTGCAGAGGCGGCGATGGGGTCGCAGCTGCGTACATTCATGTCAGCAATATCGCCATACGCGAGCTCCTCCAATGAAAAGCCTGAGTGACGCCTCTGCTGTTGCCGCTGATGTCGGCCTCGAGGTGACGCGGATGAGGAGGAGGAATCCACTACATCTCCGCGAAGGCAAGAGGCGCCTGTACGTGCAGCTGCCTCGACGGCAATTTTACGAGCGTACGCCTCAGCGTCAAAGCTGCCGGCGCGTTCGCCCTTCCGTGTACATGTGGGGTGGTTTGGCCTTGAAGAAAACGATGAAGAGGAAGGCACTGCTGGTTTTGTTGCTCTCTGAGTCTTTGGGGGGTTCTCCCATGAGATGCGCCTTCGCCTTTCGACTACCGTACCGCCAGCCGTACGATCGCTTCCTTCAGTTGCACCGTCCACCAAATGTGAAGTTGCGGGGTCTGACGACGGCAATCTAAACTTACGCTGCGAATGTGCAGCTGCAGCGCTGGTGGTGGCAGTAGCCGCTAAGGTGGAGGTAACCGAGTGGGCCACTGGGCGGCGACGATCTGCGGAGGCTCGCTGTCCAGATAATGAAGAATTCATTTCACGCTTTTTATGTTACTGCTGAAAAAAATAACTAGATGAAGCAATATAGATGTACCTCTAGTGCTGTAGTGATGGCAGCTGCACCTGCGCCTTGTGAAGAATGAGACCGAAAAAAATAATTTTTTAAAAAAAAGCAGCGGTGAGGGAGCGAGTGAAAGGACAAAAATAAATTGAAAGTGTTGTTGAAGCAGGAGTAAATGTAAACAACCAAAATATGAAAAGTACAAAAGAAAAACACAGCAACAATACATAAATCAAAAGTTCCCCCTCCTTTGTAAATCTAAAGAGTTGCTGATGTTTGGTGCAGCATCGGTACAACCGCTAAAAAAGGGAAAACAGATTTACTTATAAAGACGCGTTGGTGCTACGCAATGTCCTGCGCGTATGTAGTTTACATGAGAAGTAACACAACAAAATTGTAAAATGGAAATATACAACTTTTGCAATCATACTAACGCTAGCAACGAAACAGCATTTAGAGTAAAGATGGCAAATCGAGAAGAAAAATGGAAAGGTTTTTTTTCTTTTCATTCTCCTTTTCTTTTCGCAAAGAATAAAGCAAAGCAACTCACTTCGTGCGCAGCCCCTCCACAAAACGCCGCTGCTTCGCTGCTGCGCGATTCATGGTGCCCAGCTCCAGCTGCCGCCACCTCTGCTTCTCCAGCGCAGTCTCGTCTTCCGCCCGCAGTAGGGTTTCATTGCGGTTCTGGCGAGCAGCCACCCTAGCGGCCGCCATGGCTGTCTTCCGCTCCGCGCGCTTAGCCTCCAGTCTCGAGTGCAGCTCCAACATGCGATTTGTCTCCGCCCCCAACCGCTGCGCCTCACGCACCGCTTCACTAGCATTTTTTGTCTCCTTGTCAGTATGTCTCTGTGCCCGCCGTCGCTCTCGAGCAGCCAAGCACTCCGACTCTAAGGCTGCCACTGCCTCAGTATTTTCAGCGCGGCTGGCCACAATACGGGCATGACGCGCTTCCCGCTCCGTGCGGTCCTGCTCTCTAACACGAATGAGCTCGGCGCGCAGCTCCACAACAGACATGACCCCAAGTCCATCGTCCGTGGCTGCAGAACTTATATGAGCACTCGCGGCGTTCACGTCGGTGTTACCACGTGCGACACGGTTGCGCTCCCGCAGCTCTGCCTGACGCTCCCGCACCCGCACGCGTAGCATACGAATCTCTTGAATAATGAAGGCTTGCTCCACGCGTCGCTCCTCCTCCCTCTGTTGAGCTTCTGCCTTGAGTTTGTCCTTCTCGCGTCTTACCTCATCCGCGGTGGCTTCCTTGTCCCCTCGGCACCGTTCCTCCGCCTCTGTCCTCCCCTTTTGTAATTCGGAACGTAAGTCTTGCACGAAACCACGTTTGCGCTGCTGTAGTGCCCTCTTCTCCTTCTCTGCTCTTGCTTCTTCGACCTGTTCCACCGCACGTATGGCCTGCTGCCGCTTCAGCTTCTTCCTCTGCTGCTGCTCGCGCGATGCCTGAACCTTCGCCGGGGCCTCTATGGCTTCTAACTGCCGCTCCAGAACCAATTTTGCCTCTGTCTCTTTCTGCGCAGCGAGCTGAGCTTGACGCCACGCCTCGTACTCCGTGCTATCCCGCATGTTTAACTCCTTGTCTGCAAGGGCACGCAGTTCGTTCTGATTGCGCAGTGCATGGGTGTGCGCCTCCCGTCTAAGAGCCGCCTCTGTGGGCCGCACATGCACCTCCTTGGCGAGTATGCGGCGAACTGCGCGAAGGTCCGGCTTTGTGCGCTGCTCCACTGCACCGACAGACCCACTTGATGCAGCGGAAGAGTTCTCTATAGACTGGCGCCGCCGCTGCCCCTCTTGGCGAGCATGAAAGTCAAAGCCTACTGGGTGGGTGAGAGGCTTAGTGGATTTGATCAAAGCAGGTACCTCGGTGACACGTGCTGGCGGAGGGCGCTTCTCTGGTATCGCTGCGGCCATCTCGCGCACTTCGGCCGGGGGCAAACGGGTAGTGTCTGGAGAGGACCGAGGATGGCGCAGTGCTTGAGCACGGCCTGCCTTCCCCTTCTTTTCACTCCCCTCTTGTGCATTCCTTGCTACGATGGCATTCGCAACAGAGTCACTGCCCTCAGGCAGCAATGACTGGGACGCATTTGCGTCGTCGAGCATTCGTGACACAGGGGTGGTGGCTTTTGCAAAGAACCAGTGCACCACACCAACAGCGGCGTCGTCGCGTATATTGTCCAGTGCAGCCAGCACTGTGTCCTCGATGAACTGCGTTCCATAATGGTGAGCCCACAGTGGCCGTGAGTGTGTTTCGAGAAGGTCACGGTCAAGTAGATACCTGACATACTCAGCGATGCGAGGAGTAAAAGTGGAACGGCTAAAAAGTTCACGCACCTTTGTGGCTCCTCCCACCTCCTCATATCTAAATATCATAACGTACGCCATCAAATACATAGACAATTTATTGGCCCGGTTGCGCCTAAAAGCATTACAAAACCCTTGCAGAGCCCCCTCGCACAGGGCCTCGAAGCGGACAACGCCAGCAGCACATTCACGTACAAAGGCTGCCTCGACGTCTGAGAGTGCAAATACACACGCAGATAGTACGTCCTGCGCGACATCATCGATTGTACACGTAAGAACGTCTCTGTCACTAAAGTACGTCTCCAGCACCTCGACTGTCATCTCCCACAGTTCATGCTCCTTCATAGGAAACAAAAAGAAAAGAAAAGAAAGAAGAACGTATCTCTCTATTTATACTTTTTCAAAAAAGAAAAAGGCGTATGTACAAAAATCCTGTTATATAATAATAAACTAGATATATACAAGGTATTAATTTTCACCCTCTATGTGTAACAGGGGGAGATGTCGAAGAGAAAGAGTGAGAGAGGGACGTTCTAGAATACACGTGGCTCTTCTTGTCTTAATATATATAGTGAAGGTGCCCCGCAAGATCCTCGCGCACGTGTGTATGTATGTGTTTCTGTGAGACCCTTGAAAACAAAATGTTTTTTTTTTTAAGTGAGAGGGAAGAATAGCGTGAAACCTCGTTGATGATTAAATACCAAAGTAGACACTTGGAAAAAAAAAATACAGACACGTCACCATAAATGGTCAAGCGTCTGTAATCATTGAGGAGAGGGAAAGATGCACATCATGTAACGGCGGCACTATCAGAGAAGTGCACGTTAGTCCTTTGCTACTTGAAAAAGGCTGACAACAGCACACCGCTAATTGTTGCCTTAGTTGAGCAATACTTCTCCAATTTGGGTATATTTTCTTTTGTTTTTGTAGATTATATATATTTGTGTTTGTGTACGTAAACGTACGCTACTAAATATCCTCCGTTATATATGGCTTTACATTTTCCCTTTTGATGTTCTGTGTTGTCACCATGTTACTCATTGTAAATAGATAAATGAAAAAGATCGATGGCAGCAGTAATGCTTTCTTTTTCCTGATAAAATGAAGAGGCAGCTTTTAGCGTGAGATACAACTCAATATATTTTTTTTAGCAACAAGAAAAAAGAAGAAAGTTGGCGACCTAGCGCTGCCCTTCTGCTTCCCAACGTGACGCACGCCACCTCTCCTTCTGTAGATCGACACGCTACTGCTGGTGCTTCAGGAATTGCCGCGACAAGGAAAAAAAAAAACAGAGGAACTAACAACAGTAACAACAAAAAAAAAGGGAAAAAAAATACCAATATGTGAAATGCACCATCAACTCGACCTCCATGCACTCGTAACACGAACACCCTCTGGTCTTCCACTCATTGAAAGCTGTAGTGGATATTAATGAAACGATGCCCGCTCACACTTCTCACATCCCCCTTCCATATTCCAACAAGCCGCGATGCAGGTAGACCCACACGCTTGATAAAGGAAAAAAAAAGGAAAGCCGACAAGATACAAAAAAAAAAAAAGATTGCTTGTGTTCTTCTGCATCTCGCAGTTGTGAGAACGCCAAAGGCCTCAACACAGACAAAAAAAAAGACACATATATCAGTCTTTCTCTGCCTTACTTCTTCTTGGCGGTGTGATCAATGTGAAGATCCTTGACGTTAAGGTAGAGAGAATCGCTATCAAGGAAGTAGCGACCGGTGCCCTGCTGACGAAGCACGCCAGCAATAGCGCGGGCAGCCTCGAGGCCACGGAGCTCAATGAAAGCAGGGTTCTGCTTCACAGCGTTACCAACACGGCGGGCGGCCTCTGCCTCGCCCTGAGCAAGCAGAATAACGGCCTGCTTCTCCTGCTCCGCCTGCTGCACGCGGAACTTAGCACGCTCAGCCATCTGCTGAGCCACTTGCTTCGCCTCCACGGCGTTTGTATATTCCTTGCCAAAACTCATCTGTGTGATAGATACATCGGTGATCTGGATGTTGAAGCGCTCCGCACGCTCTGCAAGCATCACAGCAATGCGATGGCTCACCTCCGGACGCTTCACCAGAAGATCGGAAGCGTTAAACTGAGCGATGACGGCGCGGATAATCTCGTTGATGAGAGACGGCAGAACTGTCTCAGCGTAGTTCAGGCCAAGCTCGCGGTAGATGTGGTGAAGGTTGTCCACATTGGGCTGGAACAGCACACGAACCGCCATGTTGACGGTCTGCAAGTCGCGACTACCACTCGCTGTTGGGATCTCAATAGGGCGGTTGCGGATATCATAAATAACAGGCGTCTCAATGAAAGGGATGGCGAAGTTAGCACCCTCACCATACGTACGGTTGTGCAAGCCAGTGATACAGTTGAACTTGACAGCGCGAAATCCGCCCTGAACAAAGAAAATAGATTTGTAGAGTCCCCACGCACCAAAAGCTCCGACGCCAACCAACGCGGAAAGACCGACAATGTTGCCGAGACCTCCGTAATGGTTGAGTTTCTTACGAGCCTCGGCAGCAACGCGAGAAAAGTCAGGGGTGGCTGGCTTCGGTGGCATTCTGTAAAAATGAAAAGGTAAACAAGAAAAAAAAAAAGACGTGCTCACCTGCGATACTGTAGAATCTTCTCTTTTCGCACAAAACAAGGAAAGAAAAGAAAAGAAAAAACTAACAAGACACGTTAAACTAATATACTTTTGCCAACAAAAAGGAAGTGAAAAGGGAGAGTATTGAAATGTAGGGATATATAAAGAGAGAGATGTTCAAGAAATGCAAATGGAGCACCAAAAAAAAAAAGACAGTTTGCAAACAAGCCGGGATAAAGCGGATGATAAGCCGAAGGTTTCTTTCAGTCAAGTGTATAAACCGCCCTCTGAGATGGGCAACACGCGCAATAAAAAAAAGATGAAGTGCAACGGCAAAAGAAAGACTAAAAATCACACAAAAAAAGATTGAACGATGGGCACTCTCTCGTGCCTCCTCATCAGCTCATATTCTCGCTTTCTATGCTGCAGCAGTCCCAGCAGATACGCTTGCGACGTCACACTGAAGATCACTCTGGAGTGTTGCAAAGCCAAGGTCAATGCCAAGATCAACAAAGCGGTGCCGGCCACCAAGCAGCACAGTCGCAATGACGAGTTTGCTAAATACCCCTGTGGATCCAGTGAACGATACCTGAGAGCCCGGCAAAGCAAGCGAGAGCCCACAGCCAGCATACGCGCTGATCACTTCAAAGAACGTACGCGTCATCATATCAAACCGCGTATGACGCACTTCTGGACTTAACACTGCCTCCTCGGCAAAAAGTATACTCGTCATCGCGCTAAACAGCCAGAAGAGCCTCGATGTCATGAGTCGTACTAGAGATGTGCGGAACATCTGTCGCCACTTGCGGTATGTCCTATCGGTTGATATAGGCAAAGCGGGAAGGTACATGGCGAGTATTGTAATCGCAATGTGGGCATTGCTGTACTCCCATAAGGGCACGAAGGAGGCCGCGGCAAAGCGCACCACGGCGCCTTGGCAAATGGACAAGTACACTTTATAAACGTGGGAGAGACCAGCAAGCGTTCTGTACCACTGCTGAAACCAGAAAGGCGCGGCCTGCGCGAGTGTGAGGGTCCACCACGCGCAGCCGAGGTACACGGACTCGCTGGTGCGGAAAAGAAAGGGATGAAAGGAAGCGGGTTGCTTGGAAGTTAAAATTGCTCGAAAGGCAGCATCCCAGTGATCTACAGAGAACATAGAGGAAGAATCACCCACGCCGTCATCAGCGTCCCTGTCCTCATGAAATTCATCGTCGCCGCCACCGTCACTATGATCGGCTGCCTCATTACTACTATTAGGCTCCTCCTCTGCGCCACCAAGAAGAAACGTACGCTCATCATTAGCGTCGCTGTGTTCTTCGTTTATGTGATTACTGCTGCTGCCGATGTCGCTGCAGTGAGCGCACCACTTACGTGTGAGAGCAACAACGCACTGATACACACGCCACTCTCCTAGCATAAAGAGGCGTAGCACCACTGGAAAGGCGGTAAATCCGAGCGCGCAGGCGACGGTCACAAACCCCACGACAGCGCCATCGCGAGCGTACTTCTCCATGGACAGAAACACGCAGCTGTGAAAGGCTGCAATGGTCATGTACACCACCTCGCGAGCAGCCAGTGCAGACGTGTTGAAAGCCGCAAGAAGCACCATGATGGACGTGTTCACGCATACAAAGTATACGGCAGGAGTCACTGCACAGACCACGGATGTGTAGTACAGTCGCTCACTCTGTCGCCGCTTCGCCGCCCGCAGCCGACGCTCGCTAGGTGTGTCGGTCGCTCTCGCCGCGAACACGCCGCGCACACTACGCAACATCAGTAGTCTGAGCAAGGGTTGGAATGCGCTGGTAGCAACGACACCCCCGCACACCATGAGAATGTGCCGTAGTGCCTCACTCTCACGGCGCCAGTACGCGACGTTGACGGTCTGCAGCCCACAGTTACTCGCCGTCGACATGGCGATGAAGAAGGCATCCAGCGCGCTGAGATTGGGCTCCAGCACAAAAAATGCGGCACTGAAGACGACAACAATGGAGCATAGGTACGTCACGTGGCACGCAAGATACCACCTCTTAAAGAAGTCCAGTCGAGCAATAGTGGTCTGTTCCGCTTTGGTAAGTGGAAGTCGTGTGGGTGCCTCAAACAGTTGAGAACTACGCGTGTTGCTGAGTGCAGCAGCGGCGGTGTCAGGCATTGATCTACTTGTGACATTTTGAATGACCGCTTGAGTTGCTGGGCTCCTCCCAGTAGGGGATTGATTGCTAAAAGAGTCGCCTTCAAAGCTGTACATGTCCCAATATATGACGCCCTCAGTCCTCCTCTCCTCCCTCTCGCTCTCTGTCCTCCTGGAATCGTGAATACGGTGCAAATAAATAAAGATATATTTGGTTGTATATATGTGTATATATATATATATATATATATATATATATATATATATATATATAGCAAGAGGGTGAAGAGCAGAACAATAAAACACACAGACTGTCAGCTGAAGAAGAAAGAAAATGATGTAAAGAAATAGAAGGTGCGATTTATAGCTGCACTAGTGGGAAGGGGGGCGAATATCTTCTAATGGGGCGGGCCGGTCCTGTCTCCTCGTGGCCTATAAGTGAGGATTTAGCAAAAGAATTGTTTAAAATAAATAAATAAAGTGAGACCGAAAAGAAAAAAGGAAAGAAAAGAAAAGAAGATAGAAAGCTAAAGTAACCCCATTAAGAAAAAAAAAAGCAATGAAATGGAGGGAACTCTGTTCCCAACAAATAGTTGCAGTCACGTCTTACACTGATCTACTAAAGTGCTTTATTCATTTTATAAAAAAAAAAAGTTCATTCAAGAAACGTACAAAGAAATCAAAAAAAAAAAGGAAACAACTGAATCTTATCCTAATCCAGCTTGAGTCAAGCAGCCAGCAAAAAAAAAAAAAAGGCACCCATGCATATATCTAATATCTAGATATGTGTAGTGCCTGCACCGGTACACAGTCACACAGACACACACACATAAAAGAGGGGAGAAGAGAGACATAAATAAATCAAATAAAGCTCAATCTGCATCACAGTGCAGCACAAAAAAAAAAATGCAAAACAAGCAACTCACCTGCTCTTGCCTAGATGTGTTTTTCTCGTCTTGTTTCGCAGCATAACATTCAGATATATGAAGAAGGTTCCCTTGTATGAATGACACTCAAGGACAACGCCTACATATATATACGCAAAAGCACAAACTACAAAAAAAAAAAACAATAATAACATATATAGAGAGAGAGACATTCAAAAAATGAATACTATACAAGAAGGAAAAACCGCTGAAGAGTGAATGGAAAAGGAAGGGAGAAGGGGGGATGATTGGTATTGTTGTGGTAATTGTCTATATATACATCCAGTGAGCGCAAAGTATACATATTCGCAAAACATAAATAAATAAAAAAACATCTCCGCATATCAAGACACCTTTGCCACTTCTCTCCTCTTCTCTCCCATTCCCCTTTTCCCAACTCTCAGCCTGGGTGACTTCACTTTTCCCAAAAAGCAGCAACTCCAGTCCTTCTTACGTACCGTACTGACTAGGATTTACATCGAACCAATCGCCATACATCTCACACATTGGTGGTAGTGAGTAAGGATCTCCAAGCACGCGACGCTCAAGCAGCGACCCGCGCGACGCCTTCCACAGTTGTGCCTTGGAGTGGTCTGGGACGTACCCTAGCGCCTGTAGCTGCTGTCGTTGCTTCTCATGCGCAGCGGCCATGTCAGCCTCCATGTGTACTAGCGCTGCTTGCAGACACGAAAGGCCTCGTTCCGCCTTGATGTGCTCTAGGCGCACTTTGAAGCGCAAGTTGGCCAGCGAAGCGCGCTCCTTCTCCTGCAGTGCCATCTCACGGGCCCTAATACGCTCCGTAAGAGTGCACTCCTTCTCCCGCAGTGCCAAGCGTTGCTCTGTGGTTTCTCTCTGTGCCGCCATGTCGCGCAGCACCGCCGCCTCCGCAAACTTACGTTGCAGGCTCAGCTGTCTCTCCTCCCTCCTAAGCTCAACCAGAGACGCGGACTGTGGTACGGGTCTTCGCAAAATGACCGCCTCCTCACGGGTAGCAAACGCTTCCAGCTCCTCCTCATGCGCCAGTGCATCGTCCTGCAGCTTCTGCCGGAGTGCCTCACGCTTCCTCCCCTGCGCCGACGCGGTTGCAAGTTGAGTGTCCGCTAGAAACTGAGCCTTGGCTCGGCTAAACGCCTGCCATTGCAAAGCCTGTTCTTCTTCCAGAAGTTTTCGTCGCGTCAGAGCCATAGCGTCCTTGGTCTCCCTATTGCCCTCGACAGCACTATCAGCCTCGAAGTACCGCCCAGCCGCCGCGAGCTGATCGATTTTGCGCTTGCTAATGGTGTTGTTCATTTGCGATTATTAACCGCTCGCGTGTGTGTGTGTGTGTGTGTGTGTTTGTGTGTGTGTATCTAATTTACACGTGTGCGTTTCTCCTACTCCCCTTTTTTTTTCTTTTTACAAAACGAATTGTCTAATGTTAAATGAAGACAAAAACGTCGCAAAGTACGACGTCTCACACTATTTACTTATATATATTTTTTTTTCCTAGCAACAGTCTAGTATCCAGGATGTAATAAAGGGCGCACAACAAAGCTTGAGCACGCACCAAGTACAACCTTTCCTGGAACAATTGTATGTATGTGATATTGTCACTCACCTCTTCAATATGCAAAAGTGGGTGGTGGGTGCTACGTTTTTTTTTTCTCTTAACAAAAAAAAATGTAATGTGGGAAGCAAAACAAAGATGTATTTATTGAATTAACAGTTAAAGTGGGTTTAGGAACTGGTATTTATGCACCCAAACACGTCAGTCTTTGAAGAAAAAAGAAGAACGTGAGCGCGCTTGAGAAACACAAGCATGGCGTAGCTGCGTTACTATATCACTCGCCTCCCCACTCTCTCATGTACGAGAGAGAGAGTTTCCGTCTGTCAGTAAAAGACAGCGTAATACAAAGCATATGCCTTTTCCTTTGTCGACTCCTCTCTTGACTTCTCCGGGCAAATATATTCACTACTGTAATGGAAACAATAAAAATCCACTAAACAATGTTCCTTGAGTGTGTCGTGTTTGTGGTGAGGCGCGTGCAAACGAAGGGTGCGTGTGCCTGTCTATTGTCGTATACTAACTAACCAACGCACAGAAACTTTTAAAACAAAAACAAACACACATTCTGCAGCCCACCATACAAATATATATATATATATGCCGACGAGAAAGAAAAAAAAAACAAGAAAAGGGGAAACCCTTGTATAGTCCTACACTACTTATTAATGCCTATAAAACAAAACGACAACACCATCATCATGTCTCGTCTTCTTCTTTTTTTTTCCATCTTGCTTTCTTTGAAAACAATTTTAAATAAATCCCTGGTAACCAAAGAGGTCTGCTATAAATACATGCGCATAAATCCGCACATTCCTTTGTTTTTTTCAAATATCCCAGAAATATATATATATATATATATATATATATCTCAACTGTACCTTTCTCTCCCCCATTCTTGCTTTCTTTTTTTTTAACGTAATTAGTCGTTCCTCCAGAGTACCACATTTTATGCTCATTTCCGTGAAGATTTACAAGTAGCCGTCGCCTTCCTTGAGCTCCACCCCCTGCGGCAGCACGTTCACGTATCTAGTCCTCACAGGGAGAAGTGGGGATGGACTATGTCTTTGTTGTTGTTGTTTTCCTTTCAAAAAAAATATTCCATCTTTCTACACACCAGCGCATGAGAGGGAAAAGAAAGCTGAAGGGAGAGAAGGCTACTCTGTCAACGTGCCAGTCCTCTTTAGTACTCGACCTCCTGGCCAGCAAAGAAGCCCCACTTCTCCTCCCACTCGTCGGCAACCATCATGACGTAGGGACCAAAGTAGGCGACGTTGTCGGCGGGGTGCACCCAGCGGTCCTTCTTCTCGTAAATGTACTTGTCCTTGAGCACACGAGCGCGCATCACACGGCGATCACCGTGCACAATCTTGTCCTTGGGAGCGCGGGTGCGGGCGGCGCGGTTCCACCAGCCGTGAGCATTGATAAGATCATCCTGAAGGCAGCCGTACTTGTGAAACTGAAGACCCTCGTAGAAGCACATCATCTTGCTCGCGTACCACTTACCGTACATGCCTAGGTCGCGAGAGTCGCACTGCATGACTTTCTCCCAAGGGTACTCCATCTTGTAAGGGTGGGCGTGGTCGGTGACGGGGAGGGCGAGGAGAGCGCGGTAGTCGATCTTGTTCGCCTTGATGGCCTTCTGGAGGCGGAGCGCACGCTCAATCTTGTGGGCATTCTGCACGGAGAGGAACTCGCGGTACATGTTGGGGTAAAAAAAGTGGCCAATGTAGTAGCGAGCACCAGCCCAGATACCCTGAGCCATGAACACGGGCGAGGTAGGCTTCATCATTTTGATAGATAAAGAGACAATAACTAAAAATATCACTAAAGACTGGTGTACGGTTATGTAAAGTAAAAAAAAAAAAGGCCGAGAGAAAAAAAAAGATGATTAAATTGTAAGTTTTTAACGCGCTCAAATTTCCCTTAAAGAACAAAAGTGTACACAGAGATACAGTGAGTAAAAAGAAGAGAAAGGAAAAATAGAGGCACGCGGGGAAGCACAAGCGCCATATATCATACAGCAGCAACAAAAAGATACGCTGTTCACCACGCGGTTGCCTCTAGCAAAGCCCGCTTCCCACCCTTCTCTCATGAATATTTAACAAAAGAGTACTTTAACATATATTTGTCATCATTGCTACAAACAGGTCAACGCAGAAAAGAAATAAAAAGGTAACGATTTGTCGCCCTTATCCCCCTCCCCCTCCCCTCTCCACTTCCGTCTCCTCTCACCCATCACAACGCACCAGCGCAGCGCATCATCAACCGGATAATAAATAAATTAAATAATCAAGAGCCCATAACCTGCGGCTCCCCTCCTTCCCTCATCAATAAAGATGAAGGGAAAAAAAAGAAGCTTCAAAAACAAGCAAAAATATGAAGGAAAAGAAAAGAGGCGTAGAGAAGAAAACAAACAGTAATGAGCTGCCGGATCCTTATATTTTGAAAGTGTAGATATATCACACACACACACACACACACACCTCTTCTTACGGGGTCAGAACACAACTGCATGACTCCTTCATTCATCGCCCTACCCAGTCATAACTTTGCCGTCGAGTCCCCACATCCTCATGTTTCATCCTCCTCCTCTCCTCACTTCGTTCATTCCTCTCCTTCGTTAGCCAAAGAAAGAAAAGTCCTTCATTCTAGCCTAAAGGTGATAGAGCGCACACTTATACGCATAGGCCAGAGCACAACTAAAGATTCTCGCGTAGATATTTATTCACGGTACTAAGTGCCTTACGCGCCGCCTCACCCCCGGTATCTGAGATAAATGGATCAACCTCAGCGGTGACGCTGGTAGAGTTGGTCTCCAAAACAATTCCCTCATCAAGGATCTCGTCAATGGTAAGGAGCAGCGCGTCGTAGCTCTCCAGCAACATGCGCATATTGAGGTTGCTTGCCTGAAGTTCCATCTTCAGCGCATCCGTAATCGTGCGCAAAATCTTGAAGAGCACCAACTCGTTTTCCTCGCTATCCCCAATCACCAAGAGCACAACGTCGTCCCATACGTTATAAAGAACAGCATGGCTTTCAATGATCATGATATCTCCCTCTACTGAAAATTGAGAAGAGCGCTTTGGATCGCGGACAACCTGGTGAATGGCAAGTTCAAGATTGTGTTGCTTCTCCAAGCTTGCAAGAGCCCTAGATGTCTCGGGTGTGTCCTCTCCAACGTAGTACTTGGCAAAAACACGCCCACCCATCTCATCTAATATGACAACACCCTGTACGCGGTGAAGGAAGTTCATTGTAAAGTACAAAAAGGAAAACACAAAAGAAGAAATCTTCAGCTATGCAGTACGTGCAAGTTTTCTGTAAAAGAAAAAAAAGGAGAGGATAAGAGATCAAAAAGTGCTATCGCTTCCCTACGCTATAGAAAAGAAAAGAAAATAGTCGAGGTGCAGTGTAATATGACAGCAACAACAATACAAAAAAAGATCAAAAAAAAAACAAGAAGAAGAGCAGCGGAGCCTTCTAAAAAGGATGTTTTGCAGAAGGGCGAACTGTTCTCCTCTCCTTCACTTCTGATGAAAGCGCGGGCAAGTAACAAAACGGTCAATTAAATATACATAAAAAAAAAGGGGGGGAAAAAAAAAGATAAGCAAAAGAAGATGCAAGAGCGCCAGAAGATGCATAAGTGTTTTCGCCTTTTTTTTAACGGTGTATAGTCAAGTCACAAGATGGTCCGTAGCAAGCTACATCAACAGCAACTAATAATGCTGATAATGCACCCTTCTGATGATAACTGTATTAGCTATTCATGTAAGCAACGCGCTCATATTACCATATATATATATATTTGTGTGTGAGTGTTGTGTTGATTTTTTGTCGTTGCTGTTGAGAATGGCATACAAATAAATAAATTTCTTTTTTAAAAAAAAAATGCAACTACACACGCAGTAAAACAATGGAAATACAAAACAAAACAAAACAAAAGGGAACACATCAAAAAAAAAAAGGACGTGCGCATTTTTTATTTTTCACTGATTGCAGCAACACATTACATCTTTTTCAACCAGAACCATATCAATGATGATGATAACGATTCACACTGTCGTACTATTGTCAAGTAGTTAATATGTAATCCTCATTTATTTACTTTTCTGTTCTCTCGCGGCTTTAAGACACTCGCACAAAGATGTATCTGCTTGCACTAATATCCTTGACTTTTTATACGCTTCAGGTGAGAGACAACGTAGCAATATAACAAAAAAAAAGGGAGTAAAAACAAACTAGCGAAAAAGAATAGGTATTGGTGCCGCACCTCCTCCATCTGTGATGGCACACTGCTCCGCATGAGCACACATAGAGGGAGGAAGAAGGCTCACACTAGCGCATGAAAAAACGCAGCCAGTACAAAAGACAACAGTACAACAGGCCCACAGCGTAGCGTGCTACCAACCCCAACCAAACTCACCATATTGCTTGTCAAAACAGTAGGCAAGAATCCATACATGGTGCAGAGCGGAAAGCAAAAGGCAGCTAGCTGGGTAATCGCAGGCGAGGCCAGACCACACAAGGACGCGTTAAAAAGTAATACGCCAGCGGACGTCGCACCGACACGCAGTCGCACGTACTTTTCCAGATGTGAGCGATCTTGAGCGCCTCCGACAATGGCAGTCCGCTTGTCAACGATCTTTGCCACGTAGTGAGCACCTGCAGCCACGCACGCTACCAGGTAGAGACACATTAGATGCACCACACACGCGGGGATTAAGGGAAAGGAAGATAAAAATATGGTACACAAAATCCAGTCAATACCAATATGAGACTCTCGTTGAATAATATAAAGCAAAATCTCAACTACCCATGCCAAGGAGAGCACGCAGCACGCAGTAGCGAGCAGCACGACGAGACAATACGTGCGCCGCGTCTCTGGCGACACACTCTCGCATGCCTGCAAGTACGCGTACTCCTTTTCTAGCTGTGTCGCCTCTAGACAAAGCAGAGCATCCTTTGTGTTCAGTCGTGCCACTTGTGCTCTTGCTTGTTCCTTGGCGAGAGCATCTCCTCTATTTGCGGCCGTAGTCATCGCAACTGTGGCCGCGCATCGTTCATCTCTCACCTGATGGCACGCGGCAAGCACAAGTATGATGTCTTGATTCAGCACATCCCTCGCACGTGCCAGCTGCCCTGCTTCCATCAAACGCGGTCTCTGCTTGTAGTAAGAAATAAGAAAAACTGGTAGCGCGATGACCCCGATACCACCCAGCACCGCAACCGCGAGCACCCAACTCAGCAAGCACAGCACTCCCACAAGGAAGAGTTTAAACGGGGCCCTCTTCGACTCTGTTGGTGGCCATTCAAAGCGCTCATGCTTTGCATCCGGCGTCGGCCAAGAATAACCGGCGCACAGATAAAGAAGCATAAAGCCACCCACCACCGCTATAGTAGCGAGGAATGTCGCTCCTGCAATAACAAACTGCCGCCGCCGGCCTTGTGGGCACAAGTACCCATCGAGCTCGCTCTCGTATGGGCCTGCTTCCTGCCCATTTTCAGGCGGCAGCGGGTGCGGCTGTGTGCCCCCCTCTTCGGACAGCAGCGCTACAGCAGAGCCGTTGAGCCTCAAGGTCCTGGACGAGTAATAGTAAGCAATGGCAAAGGTGCACACCATGCAAAGCAATGCAACAAGCACAAAAGAGAAGATAAAGAAGAAGGTGTTGGAGTTAAACCGGTGCGATGGCGGAAGTGGATGCCACTTGCCCTCAGCGTCCTGCCATCTATCCGCCGGCCCTCTGATCAGTATCTCCGCCGGCAGTAAAAGCAAGATGACGCACCCTACGGCCGCGATCAGCACGGATGCACATATAGAAAGCACTGTTCCCCCGCATGGCACCTTGCTAAATGTAGAGGCGCTGCTGCCATTCTGATCTAATCCCTCCTCCTCCTCTTCCTCGCCGTCTTCGTCACGCCTTGCGCCGGTATCGGAGAGAATAAGCGCGAGCAGGGCGAGAAAAGCAACTGTAGCAAACCCGCATAATATGGCCAAGCAGTCGTCTACTATCATTCCTCTAGATTAATATATCTATTATTTCTGTTAAAAGCAAATTCCGTGTGTGAATGTGAAAGAAAAGAAAAAAAAGAACTTGCGGTTTGCTCGCGACACCGCTAGCAATAATAGCAGTTGGCTTACCTTTGAGTATACGAGATGTACTGACAGCAACAACAAAATAGATTTAAAAAACAATATTCGAACGCACTTTTGTCATTTTTTTTTTTCCTCCTCGATCACCCTTCTCTTCAAAATAGTTTTTGTGAAGAATATGTATATACTCCTCTCACAAGTACTATATTCACAGAAAGGGGAAAAAAAAATACGAAGTAGAACAAAATAGAAGAACAAAGCGCAAAGGGAGGGAAGGAGTGACAGATGTGATGCAGTGGCAGCCAGAAAAAAAAAAGAGAAAAAACGGATTTAATACCATCAAAAAAAAAGAGAAACTTGTCAGTCGTGTTTTTCTTTTCCACTTCTGTGTGTGTGTGTGTGTTTATTGTAATTTTCCAACACTACATTTGCAGCTCACGAACACTTACGCTGTGTCAATCTCAACTAGCAAAGTACATCCGCTGTGAGACATCCTTCACCATCCACTCCATCCCTTCCAGAAGACCCTCGCCCGTCATGGCACTGCACGCACAAAGATAAACGTGGCGCTTTCCCTTTCGAATGGTGTCTACGTCAAGAATTTTTTCTATCTCTGCCGGTGAGAGAGCAGTAGGGATGTCTAACTTATTGAGAAAAATCAGCAAACTAGCCCCAGCGAGCCGCTCCTCTTGCAGAAGACTATGAAGCTCCCTCTTGCAGTCCTGCAGCCGCGCCGTGTCGTTGCTGTCCACCACCCATATGAGTCCGTCAGTGCTCTCGAAGTAGTTACGCCAGTAGCTACGCAGAGACTGCTGGCCACCGACATCCCACACATTGAGCGTGCAGCCACGGAAGGTGAAGGCAGTAATTTGGAATCCCAGCGTTGGACTGATGGAGCTAGTGTCCTTGCCACAGAACTTTTTCACGCAGGTCGTCTTGCCTGCATTATCAAGCCCTAGCATCAAAATACGCATCTCGCGCTCCTTGCGTTTCGTCTTCTTAATAATGGATAGCAGCCCCATCGTTTTTTTTTTCCTAATTGCTATAAATAAATATATATAGTTGTTGAACAAAAAGATGAAGCTACAAATTTACACTAAATGAAACAGTGTGTGTCAAATAGTCCCACCGTAGCTGAGGCTTGTTGATTTACTTATTTTAATATTTTCACTCCTATAGCGGGGAAAACTGAGCAACAGTCAACTGAAGTAGATCAGTAAAAAAAATCTATAGCGATCACCAAAACGGATACCCCCGTCTTCAGGTCTGACTGGTGTTCCGCAATATAGATACACCTATTCGTAGCAAAAAAAAAAAAAAAGAAAGTAAGATAATAATATGTTGTTCAACATCATGCGCTGTACCCCAAGATGCTAGGGGCAGAAACATATTTTCAAAGAAAAAAAAAAATGAAGCCCGCACACCCACCCATTACCCTGTAAAATTAAGCATGCACTCTCTGCGTCCCTCCCGAGTTGCACATGAGAGAGAAAATGCTTTTGCTCTAATATGCGTTGATCTGCATTCTTGCAGCATGTTCTCGACTTGTTGTTGTTGTTGTTGTTGTTGTTCTTTCAAACTCCTACGCTTAGTGCGTTCTTCTCAGAAAAAAAGGCGTGCTATTCATGTATGCTTGGTTCTGAGTTTAGACATGCGTCTGCTCGTTAAACCATTCTTTAAAAAAAAAATTCTTACAACAGCATACCCGGTCGAATGTGTGTATGTATTTGGGATTTTTTTCTTAAAATAAAAGAGATTGTTTGCCTCTACTTTTTCCTTTTTTCGTTTCTTCTTCCTTGTCTTCTCATTTCAATCAATGACATTGAAAATCACAGAGAGAATAAGATGAAAAAGGGGCAAAATATGTCAACCTTTGGTAATCCCCCTATTGAAAAATGCTACTGATGAGCTGCTACAATACTATTTAAATGTTTATATGTATGCACACATACAACAATGCCCATGTTCGCTCTAATGTCGAGCGAACAACAAAGAACGACTTTGCTTTGTCTAAATTGTAAAAGAGGACTCTTCCGTCTTTTATATATGAAGTGAGAGATTACGTCGTGTGGCACAGAAGACAGCCATTGAAAACTATATGTATTTACCACCATGCAGCATGGCGGATGCTGTGATCGTAGTACTCGTTGGCCTTGTGGAAACCGTGCATAAAAAAGAAGATGGGGAAGAGGGACAGCACGTAGAACTGAAGCATGTTGTACATCCAAGTACCCCAGCGAGAGCCAATGGAAAAGTAGGTGCGCACCTGCATGAAATCAGAGTAGCGCTGCTCTACACCAGCCACATCCCAGGCCTTGTTGAAGTCGCGCTTGCCGTACTTGGACTCGGTGGTCTCGTACTCAAGGCGGCGCTTCTGCTCAGTGCGACCCCAGCCGTAGAGCGTGGGGCCAGGGCGAGCGGGGGCCTTGTTGATCTGGCTACGAAGGAGGGAACGGCGGAGCATTTTGCTATCCTGCTGTTATAATTTTAAAAGGAAAAAGATAATACTTACCTTCTTGTTATGATATGCACACACTTTGCATTAAAAAAAAAAAAAAAAAAAGATGTATTCGAAGAAGATTTAAGAGAAGAAAAAAAGAGAGAAAGGAAAGCCAAAGATAAAAAATGATAACAGTTGCATTTAATGTGGCAAGGCACAAGCGTGAAGAACGGCACAGAAAGAAAGAAAGAAAAAAAAAACCCTGCAAAGTGCAACCGCACAACAGCGGAAACGGAGGGAGAGTGCAGGGGAAGAAGAGATGTCCGTGTAAGTCTTTAGAACGATTCCAACATATCACTATATTCAATATACGTTTCCTTAAAACACTCATAAAAAAGCACTCCCTAATTATAGAATACAGTGTTTGTTTGTATAATTGTTTTTCATTTTAAAAAAAAAAAAAGTAATCCCTAAATATATACTAACAATATTTGTTCCTCTCACTTTGCCCACTTGTCAAACAAACACGCAATTTTTTAAAATTTTCCCCTTTTCCTTGCATTTCCCTCTACCTTGCGCTCTACAATAAAAAGTATAAAATGCCCGTCCGACGAAACGAAAGACATGGGGTCTACTGCAAACGACAAGCAAAAAGAGCGTTCTCAAGATGCTCGAGTATATTCCTACATAAAAGTATATATATATATATATATATATTGGCCTACGATGGCCCAAAATCGCCTACCACCATGCTTCATGGCGGATGTTGTGATCGTAGTTCTCGAGAGCCTTGTGAAGGCCGTGCATGAAAATAAAGATGGGGAAGAGGGACAGCACGTAGAACTGAAGCATGTTGTACAGCCAAGTACCCCAGCGAGAGCCAATGGAAAAGTAGGTGCGCACCTGCATGAAATCAGAGTAGCGCTGCTCTACACCAGCCACATCCCAGGCCTTGTTGAAGTCGCGCTTGCCGTACTTGGACTCGGTGGTCTCGTACTCAAGGCGGCGCTTCTGCTCAGTGCGACCCCAGCCGTAGAGCGTGGGGCCAGGGCGAGCGGGGGCCTTGTTGATCTGGCTACGAAGGAGGGAACGACGGAGCATTCTTCAGAATACGTTGATGTGATACAATCTACAGTAGAAGACAACAAAAAAAGGTAGGCAATGAATGAGAAGAAAGTGATAAGAAAAACAAAAGAATTCAGACGAGCGATCACATAACAAGATGGAAGATATAGCTGATAGATAGCACAGAACAAAGCGGGAAACCTTGAAAAGATTCAAACATCCAAGGCAAACGTAAGTCATTATTGTGTATGTATATCAGTGTGGAAAACAGACCCCACAACTACCCTGAAAAGGAGAAAAAAAAAAAAGCATCGATAGCTCTAGTCACGGCTGTGAAAAGAGAAGAGAGGAAAAAAGTACGGTGCTCCTCGAGGTAGTTGTGGATGCACAAATTGTGGCCCAGTGACCCACTCTACAATTGGCATACAATATGTAATAGCTTCAAAGCGCAGTACTTGTGAATTGAAAGTATGTGAATATATATATATATATATATATATATATATGAAGTTGGTATAGACCAGCTCTATTCCCCTCTTACTTTTTTTTGCTTTTTCTTTTTGCTCCTGTTGTAGTTGATGTCAATCGCTGAACAAAGACGATAGAACAGAACACCAAAAGAAAAGGTTCTCAGACGTTTCGCACAAGTCTGCCAACTCTTCCCCTCGCGTGCTGTGAAACTCACGCCTCTTATGACTCGCTAACAAAGTAGAGGGAAAGAAAAGAGGGGAAAAAAGAGCGCACTCTCACGCATGGAATCAATGAAGAATATCCAATTCCTGATGAAAGAGTTAGTGCGCCATAAAACGGCGTCTGAAACCACCGTGGCCGCCCCTTCTCCCACTTGGGTCTCCGATAGAGCCACCGAAGAATCGAAACACTGCATACGTGAGTGCAAAAGGAATGCATGTCTTGAAGGTAGTCTGGATGACCCCAGAGAAAAAGAAGGAAAGTCCCTCGCTAGTACCGACATTGCGGCACACACACCACGCCTCTCTGAACACTGCCGCCTCTCCAGACATGAATGTGGAAACTGTCTTCACGCCGCCGGAGCGCTCTCGTGAGACCAGCGAGGAATGAAACACATTCCGCAACGGTGCTGTTGCAAATGTCATGAAAGCGTGTGCCGTCAGTGCATCCCAAAAGTTTCTGCCAAAGGACTTCCCTCTATAGCTCTCTTGCTGCAGAAGGATAAGAGCCCCGCCGTGCCATATTATTGAAATCAGACTCATGGCCAGTGCGCCACAGAAAAACGAGTAGAAGCCGTAGTGTGCGCCACTCGTGCGCACGCAGTCAATCACCGATGCGTAGGAGCGCTGGTCAAGCGGACTGTATCGTGCGCTGCCGCCTCCCATGCGGCGCGCAATGGTCGCAACAAACGCCTTGCAGTTGCCGTGAAGAAGGCCACCGATCATAGCACCACCAAAGCCGCCGCCACCGCAGACATACCCACCATACAAGAACGCCGTAGGGGCGGAAATGAGAAGTAGTTGCGATGGATTCATCAGCATACCACGATAGCGACTAACGCAGTAGTCCACCCCGTTCACCTGCTTCCATGACGCAGCCCCACTAATCGTGAAATGCTTGGTGAAATCTCTATAAGGGTAGAGCGTGAACGTGGTAAGCGTGGTCGCCAGATAAGACAGCGTAGCAGCGCCAATGATTGACGGCATTGAGGGGGGAGGCCTCTTTGAGATAAGAACGGAAAAACAGCAAAAAAAAAAAAAAAAGATAGAGAAAGAGCCTGTGTTCCTAACGACAGTTTGTAGTTCGACGTTAAAGTGACGTCTCTCCTCCTTAAAAAAAAAAAAAAAACTAGATAGTTCGTGAGTGGCGTGTCGCCACAGCTTAGAAACAGCAATAAAAATAAAGAAGTAGCAAAAAGTCAAAAAAAAAAAAAAAAAATGAAATGTGATTAGAAGAATGGCGCAGTGCATTTTTATTTTTATTTTTGGTAATGCGTAGAATAGTCGTTAATTATTCATCAAAGCATTAAACAGAAATTTAAAATGAAACAAGCATTGCTTTTCTTTTTGAAACTAAGATTTAAAAGGTGTTTAAGTGTCTAGATTCTTTCTAATGGGCATTCAATGAAGAAGAAAAACTTCCTCCAGGCATTCCCGCATGCATGCCTGTATGATATCTATGAAATAGTGTTCTAACGTAATACCCACCACGATGTGGCAGGCATCCCATTTTCTGAAAAATGCTCACATGGCTACAATTTATTTTTTAAAAAAAAGGAGCCCATTCATCACTCCAGCCTCGACTACACGGCATTGAAGACTCCAGACGCGCTAGCTGCGGGAAGGCACTGCCGCAGACCAAGACGGCCAGGCACCGTGAGCTGGTCTGCATTAAACAGCTCCCACTGCTCCGTTTCAACAAGCATGAAAAGATCTTTTTTCCCTATATTTGTCTTCTTTATTTGTAACTTGTTCACAAGCATCTGATCTTGTGAGATCCACAAACCGTCATTGGGAAGATTTTGGAAATACGGATTTGCAGAGATGAACCCGGTCAACGCGTTACGGCCCTTTGGCGTCTCTGCCTGCGAGGTCTTCTGCGCGGAATGGTGCAGCAAAGCAGGATCAATCGGCTCTAGATCGGCTATGCTAATGACGTTATCAGTCAGGGTGATGCAAATCGCTTCGCTCCCTCCCTTCAACTTGAGAAAGCCAGATTCAAGAGCGGGGTGGTTAGGTCGCAGCCAAAACGGTGACTTAAAGCCCATGTCATTTGCTGCCGCTTGTAAGTTGTCTACCACTTCCTCACGAGAGAAGAAGAGCCCAGAGAGCGCGCACCGGGGGAAATACGTGGTACTCTGAGGCTGCACTGCTGGTGGCGTGTGTAGTGCACTTGCGTGGTAAAACTCGCGAGGGTCAAAGTCATCCACGGTGATCGCATCGTCGATGTACCTCTGCGCCAGGGGCAGCTTGACTGGCACAGCACCATCCTTTACGTTGTCAGCATCCACTGACCACTTTGGGTAAAAGTGCTGAACCGATGCCTTAGCGGCGAACGCGTCATAAACTGAAGTGTGGTTCTCTTGTAAAAAACGAAGCAGCGCGATGGAATTGTGAGCCTGGAAGGGATAGGCACCCGCCCTCACATTGCACAGCTTTGTTAGCAACTGAGCTGTAGAGAGGGCCGCTGCAGCAGGGGCCTTCTTTCTGTACGACATGTGATGCTAAATGATGCTTGTGTGAAAAATGCAAGCTTACGCTGTATTCGGCACACACACACACACTGCTCTCTTCTACTGTCTGTGGCAAATCAGCAACGGGGTAAAAAAGAGAAAAAAAAAAAGGCGTGACCAACAGAAAATCAATAGACACAGTTGTGAGAAGTATGCAACATTCACACGACATGCACCAATGCGTACCTTCACAGATATATGAATAGTTAGCAGTTTGAAAGGGAAAAAAAAAATGCAAATAGCAATAGTACAGATATATATATATGAGTAAAGGTGACGCATCTTGAAGCAAACCATATAGCATGTGGTTCGCTCATTCAGCAGCCCCTGCCTCTCTCCATATGGAAACAAATAGTAGAGTAGCATTTGCGCACATCAAATGTGCATGCTGAGAATGATTGTCATCAGTCTAAGCTTCAACACTCTGCATCAGTCTTTGAAGCAGCTGTTCAGTACACTCAAAGAGTTCAAGCTGAACGGCATCATCAACTCCGCCATCATAAGAAGTGCATGCCAGTGCCAGCTGTCGCACACTTCTCAAGATTTGATGGCACTCCACAGTAAATTCGTCCTTCTTTGTAGTCAGACGTTCAGCTTCATCACGCAGGCTTTCCTGATCGCGACGCAGACGCGCCGTAATTTCTCGTTCTTTCAACAGTATCAAATCTTCCCGAAGTGTGAGGTCTTCTTCCCTCTCCACATGATCCGCCGCATCCTCAGTAGCTGTACGGCATAGCAACTGAGCCATGCCCATTACGAGCAGGCTGCGCGTCCCTATCTCATCGTACATGTGTTGAAGACGCCACTGGCACTCCTCAATTTGAAGCTTTGAGAGAAGATCGCGGGATTTCAGAGAATGTGTAGATGACGTCATGGCAGTTTCTAACACCCCCTTGGCCTGGTGAAGTTTATTGCTTTCCTCTTCCAGCTGCTGCTCGCGACGCTTAAACATTACGCGCTGACTATCATAGTCACGATCTTTCAGCTCGATCTCATGCTGCCTCAGCGCCAATTCAAGATCTATCTGATGTATGCGTTCATTTTCTGAGACCGAAAGATTCCGCAATTCCCATTCCTTTTCTTGAATCCTTTTCTCTAATGTCATTGAATACTCACGCTCATGATGTAACTGCTCACAAAGTTGATCGATAGTACGCTGCATTCGCACCGTTTGGTCATGCCCCTGCCGAAGATGCTCTTCAGCTGCACGTTTTTTGTGCTCTTTTCTTGCGGAGTAGCGGCGCAGCAGTCCATCTAACTCTTCGTACTTGATCTCGTACCTTTCTCCACTCATTGGACACCAACAAAAAGTATAAATTCCTTTTATGCTTGTTTGTTTTTTCTGATTCCAACTGCAAAAAAAAAAAGGAATAGTGAAAATAGAGGTAATAGCAATTAAGTATAAAACAACATTTTATGCAGAAACAGGGTAAATTTAAGCTATTAACCATAAAGCAAGGAAAAGAAGAACGCAGGTGTTCAATGATGACAACACTTTTTTCGTTCTATTGCATAATCATTTTCATGATATGTCCATACTGACAACGTATACACACAAAAAAAGAAAAAACAACAATGAAGCATGCTCATAATATAGGGAACAACAACAGCAAAAAAAAAAACATCTAAAGTTCAGTATCTGTCTAGGAAAAAAAAAAATTGCCATGATTACACGCACAAAAAAATCAAACAACAAAGTAAACAAGTATTACTCTAGTAACTAATTCTCAAAAACAGCATGCCTCAATGTATATTGCAACAGCAGCCCGCGTAGAAAAAAAACAATTCTACTTTTACCAGTTATTGAGAGTCGCATACGCTTCTTCTTCAGCGTCACAAATTTTTCTAATTGAAAGTGATAAAAGTAAAAGAAAATTCTCAAAATCTCAAGTTTCCCCCTTTTTGGTTGTTGTTCGCAAAAAAAAAAAAGTGCTAACACCTTTTAGATAAAGGTTCGAATGAACATGCGATTTGTCTATCTGGAAAAAAAAAAAATCACTGCTCAGCATTCGCAACAGAGCGCTTCTTTGGGTGACGCAAAGGTCCTTCGGTTAAGTTTAAGCGTTCGACAAAAATTGCCTCTGCTTTGGGTTGCGCAGTTGTGACAAACATAGAAACACTCCGCTTCAGCAAAGAGTTCTCGGAACGAATTTGTTGAAGTTCGGATTCTTGTGTTGTGCACAAATTAAGCAGACGCTTCAACTCCTCCGCAGTCTTGCCGGTGACCTCCTTGCGAACACCTCTAAAGGCATCGTGTAACTTATTGTACTTCTCGACAATAACATCCCGATCCTTCACCAACTCGTCCCGTTCCACCAGTAATTGCTTGATAGACTCCGCGTCAGATGCACAACGTGCTTTCAGTTCGTCAATAACATTCCGCATTTTTGTTGCGTTTTCCTTGTGCACAGCGAGCGCACGTTCTGTGCCTTCAAGATCTTCGTTTCTAGAGGACAACTGTGACTCCAGTTGCTCGGCCTTTTCAACGTATTCGTTTACCTTAATGCGCAGGTTCTCGACCTCCGCTCGCCTATCTGCGGATATAAGCCTAAGCTTCATTTCTAGATGCTGGATAGTGTCCTTCATTCTGCTGGCGTCAGAAACAGTAGAATTGTGAGCGTTTTGAACTTCATCTAGTCGAGACTCAGTTGTCCGAAGCTTTTCAGCATTCGTCGCTAACGCAGAATGCAAGCGCTCTACCTCTTGCGTAAGGTCCCGCAAATCACTGTCTGTCAGTGATAATGTCTTTCCTTGAGCTCTCAGTTCATTCTCAAGAGTTTCCACAGCCTCGTGCAATTTGGCAATTTGGTCTTCCTTCACAGAAATATCGTTGCGATGTTGTTGTATTTGCTTCTTAAGTGTTTCATTTTCGACCACGCGCTTTTCGTTCTCTTCGCGCATTTCGTTTAAATTGGCGTTCAAAATTTCGTCCAAGTCACCCAACTCCTGCCGCATCACATCAACTTGTCCCTTTAGCCAGTCATTGTCGTTTTCCAATCCGCCACATTTGGTAGACAAACCGGCCTTCTCTGACAACTCGTTGGCCAACTTTGACTCGAGAGTGGCGCAAGATTTACGGTATTTGTCGACCTGCCGCTCGGAATCCTTGCACTTTAACTCCACCTCATTGGACTTTGACTTGAGAACACAAATTTCAGCTGTAGCCGCTGAGAAATTGACAGACACGCTTTCAGCCACAGCAGCACTTTTTTTGATTTCAAGAACAAGCGCGGGCCACAAATTGTCTTGAACACCAGCAATGCGTTCCTTAAAAAAGAGTAGTTCGATGTCACGTCTTAAGGTAGCTTCCTCTTGAAAAAAATGACGCACTTCACGGTTCATTATAGATTCCGTGAGTTGGTTTATGGAGCACATGGCAGCGACGTATTTATGTTCAGTGAGAATAAGCTTTTCGTTGAACTCGAGGCGTAGTGCGTTCAATTCATCGGTAAGGTTGGCAACAACTTCGTCATTGCGACTCTTCGTGTCGTTAGACTCAACAAGAAGAGTGGAATAACATTCTTTCACTGCCTCAAATTCCGCCTGAAGACCATCGTTTCTTGTTTGCAGTACGGTGATTTCTGCTTGCTGTGATGCAATTTTGCGTTTCAGCTCCTCAGTATACAGTGAATCGCCATCTCGAGATTCCCTCATCCCACGCAATTCCTTCTCGAGAGCCTCGATGACTTCAAACTGCTGCTGAGAAGCTGTCTGCGCACTGGACAGTTTTGCTTCTATGTCAGCCTTTTCGGATGTAACCTCCTGTACAATGTGCGTTACCTCTTCAAGCTTTTTATCCACTTCCTGCGCCTTGTCCTGTTCTGCCAGCAACTGCTTGACCTTTTCGGACATTTCAGTCTCGAGTTCCCGGTGCTGTTTAGATAGTGCTTCATGTTCCTTCCTCATTCGTTCGCAATCTCGTTGGAGCTTTTCTGTTTCATCCACCAGCGTCTGTGCTTGTCGAGACATATCCGTAAAATCCGTGCGCAAAGAAGCGTTCTCCTCCATCACTTGAGTCAGTGTGAGACGCAGCTCTTCAAGATCTGTGACGTCGTTTTTGTGTTGGGAAAAACTTTCCTTAATCTCCTTTTGCATGTGCTGCGTCAAAATTTCGTACTCCTTGATACGATCTGACATCTCAATCCACCCTCGCTCGGTGTCAGCAGCACGTTGCTCAAATGAGTCTCGCGAATGCTGTAATGCCTTTTTCTCCTTTTGTAATTCCTGAATTGAATTTGAATAAACTGAGGCAACATTTTCAGCAGCCTTCAGCTCCTCTTCAAGAGACGTAATCTTTTCATCCTTTTCCTTGTTCATTGTCGCAAAATTCTTTTGCTGTGTCTCGGAAGTTTCCAGCTTTTTTCGTACCTCAGTAGTTTCTTTCTCCCACTGCCCAACAACGTCATGTGCCTCTGCTCGCAAATTCTCCATGTCCTTTTCCATCTCCTCTTTTTGATCTAGTAAGTTGTACAAACGTTCCTTTGTAACGTTCAGCTCATCCTCAAGTTGCGAAATGCGCGTCCTCATCGCATCATGAATGCGTTCCTGCTTTTCAGTCATGGTAATAGTTTGTTTGTTATAAGTGGTGTACGTCGCCAAAAATATTTTTAAAAATTCTAAGAAAAAGTATGTGTTCCGTTTCTGGAAATAGTATGTATTTTAGCAAATTGTAAATCTAAATCTAAATAAAAAAATGCACTGCATTTGTAAAAAAAAAGATAAGAGATAAAAATCAAGAGAAGTGATGATAAAAGAAATGCAGCATCACCAATTTATTTTTGACAGTGATTGGCGTACTTATACATCGCGGCAGTAAATTAATAAGTAACAGAATTCAATTTTCGATTACAAAATGGTAGCCTGTTCGCCGCATCGGTATCATTTGTACTCTTCTTTATTATCTTCACTGATTTGGTAACAAGGAAAACCATGGCAGCGTAGCGCCTTCGCAAACGCAGACAGCCTTATCATTCCCCCCCCCCTCGTGCCTTACTAGGCGCGCACATCTAAGATTACAAACGTAAGATCTTCGTGTTCCCTCTGCTCTTTTCCGCTGAGTTATTTCTCCTTTTGTATTGTGGTGCGGGGGGGGGGGGNGGGGGGGGGAGGTAGTGAATCTGCGGATACAACCTACGGTGCGATAAAGGTATCTAAAGAAACACACACACCTGCACCAATTATTTTTTAAAACAGTAATACAGGGTGACTGCTATCTGATACAAAATGGTGTCAGTTGTTCAGAAATCTTAAAGAAAATGACGGATAGGTCAATAAATATATCGCTTCAATTGCAGGTAACTCTTGTTAAACAGAAACAAAAAGAAATTGAAAGCTGTCATCCATGTGCTATTTATCGTTCTAACCGCAATTCAATAGTTGTTTTCTTTTGATATTAAAAATGCTCCTTTTTCAGATTTCTTCTGCATTTTATTTTTTTGACGTTTTAGAAACTATAGTAATTTATTTACTGGAGGAAAGCATTCATTTATTATACATAGGCTTCTTGATTTCCCGCAATACAGGGTCATTATACTCATTTATTCAAGATTCACCAGTCCAGGTACTTTTATATATTTTTAGATTTTCTTTTTTGCGACGACTCTCATTATTATATCGGGGAGAAAGCATTTGATTCAAACAGCACAGCCAAAGACAGACACTGTGTTTTTATATCCAATCAATTAAAGGGCGTACAGAAATGGCTGAACTTCCACGTCAACGTATTCGTGGCGAGTCCTTTAAGCAAGAGTACCAGGGTATGGCGCGCCGCAGGCCCAACCGTCGCCGTGATCCATCGATGAGCAAGGGCGATACCAGGTACGTTATCCCTCCGCAGGATCCCAAATACGAAGGAAAGCTTGTTTTAGTCCTTGACCTGGATGAAACCCTGGTCTTTGCTAGGGGTGGTCCGCTTTTTGCTCGTCCTGGCCTGGACGAGTTTTTTGGTGTTTGCAAAGAAAAGGGTGTGGAGGTGGTTGTATGGACCGCCGGATTGAAGGCCTACGCACAAGCAATCGTGGAAAATATTGACAAGTCAAACGCCGTTGCGCACTGCATCTATCGCCACCACAAGTGGTTCACTGGCCAACCTGGCTACCGAAAGGACTTAGGTGCTCTTGGAAGACCTTTAGATAGGGTGCTGATTATCGAAAACACTCCTGACTGCATTCGCGGCTTTCAGGAGAACGGCATTCTTGTTCAGGACTACGAAGGTGGCGAGCGCGCTGACAATACTATTTACGCGCTCAAGGAGCTCGTGCACCAGCTTTGCGACAGTAAAATGACGGTTCCGCAGTTCGTTTCTACTTGCTCAATGCTCCGAAAGGCACCCATCCAGACTGATATCGGTGACTATATCACGGTATACAGCTTGGATGTTTCTGTGTGGAAGGCTGACGACTTTGTTAGGGTAAATCGTGATCTTCATAATTGAGTGTGACATTGAACTGATGGTGAAGAGGAAAAAAGGAATTATTTGTGTGTACGGAGGATTCAAATATTCCCAACTGTTGGCGTACTAGTGGAGCTTTTCTTATTTTTTTTCCCCCTTTTCCGTCTCTATTTTTTAATCTGTACTCCATGTCATGTTATCTTTTTTTTTTTCCACTTTGATGCCGGTTTTCTTTAGCAAATATATGGCAAAAGTAAATCAGCGGAGAACAAGAAAATGATATTCTTTGAAAAAGGAAGTCCCTTTTTGCTACTGATTTTGTTTAATATTTCTCTTTGTATACTTGATTTCTCTCCCGCTTCGATGTTCTTCCTCTCTTGTTGTTGTTGTTGTTGTTATATGGCGACATCATAAAACATTTTAGCCGAATCGGTCGACTATACATTTTTGAGAATGGATAACAAAAACAGCAAAGATAAGAAGTATTTTGAGGTAAAAAGAGAATAGGATGGCTGATGAAGTGGAGTACATAAATAGCGTGCGCAATATAGTTTCGAAGAGATGCCCCGATGAGCGAAACAAGAAAGCATGCAGAGCAAAGTGAGTTGCCAAAAGAATAAAACAAATATATAGAGTTTTAACCCTGTGCATACACGTGCTTCTTACTTTCTATGGATATATGCTTCCTTGTATTCTGTTCTTATAAACATCGCTATGGGAACCTTACTATTATTCCGTGTAGCGGACCAGCTCTTTTAGGGTGTGTTATTGCGTATGGAGAATAAGATTAGGGAAAATAAAAACACGACTGTTCCACTCCTCCTTATGAAAATGAAGAAAGTTGTTTGGTATTGCGATATTGGTACAGATCGTTCTTTTTATTTGCTTTTTTTTTCTTTTTGAAAGGAATGGGGAAAAATCTATATCGGAGCTGCTTTTGGTCTATTATTTTTTTTTTCTATTTCTTGTTTGTGTCTGTGAGTAATGATTTGCTGGTGATGTGAGTGTTTCAGTACAACGCATTCCTGAAGAAAATGCAATGGGAGCAGTTATTGATCTCTTTCCTATTCTTTTCGTTACTTAATTTTAAAAAATTATATTATTGTTTCCCCCTATTATTACTGTTATTATTACTGATCCGTGGAGAATCTGCCAGTTTGTCGTATTCATTTTTCACGTGATCTCTTTTTTTTTTTTTTGCAGGCACTAGGAAGGACATATATATCGTAGGTGCTTTCAGTTCTGCAACCGGCGTTTTTTTTTTTCTGTTTTGCGGAAGTGCTCGCGTGTGAGGATGCATACGAATAAAGTAAAGAGGGAGAACATCGCGTACATGTTATTCTCCGATTTCCATGTAGCTATAGCGATTGAATGAAAAAAGAGAAGGAAGAGTGGAAGAGTTATTTGAGTCAGGAAGTATAATGTGACATATCTCACAATATTTACGTTTGTGCTGCAAAAAAGGACCTTTGTTTATCAACTTTCGTTGTACTATTTTTAGTTTTTCATGCTCTCTTTTTTCATACAAAAGGGACGATAGCATTTTTGCGATTGCCTTGTTATTGTAACCCCTTAAAAGTAGTTGTCTTATAATAAAAATTCTTGCTCGTTTTGTTTCTCATTAATTGTTTCACTGTTCACCATTTTATAGATGAGTTTCTAAGGTAAACTTGTTTTACTTGGAAGATACAGTTTTCATACAAAAATACATTTTAGCTGACCTGATTCCCATAGATCCCGTATTCATATTTTTCAGTTCATCGTATAAAAGGGCAGTGATATTAGATTGTAAGCCTTTACTTTTGCATATCTGTAAGAGGGTTGCTTTGATATTGTTTACCATTGTTTTCTTTTTGTTGCTGTCATTATTATTAGAAAATGGACGAATTGTCCAGTAGTTATACGGACTACGATTACTCCGGCGATTACACAGATTACACAGATTACAGTACGTCCACTACCATAAATGATGAACTGTCTCCAATGTGGGAACAGATCTCACGCATGCCGTTCGTGCAGCTAGAGCAAACAAAAGATTATGCATACATAGAAAAAGTGGCCAGCCTTGTTGCAGGCTATCAATTTTCTGGGATAGACAAGCGTATGTCGGAGCCTAGGTACACAATGTGCATAGCGCGGTTGCTGAAGCTTTTAAGTAGCAAATGCTCATCTCGTGTCGAAGAACTTTCACAAGCTTTGCGTTCGAGCGAAGATACGTTCAATGCTAAAGTGGATCTTCAGGTAAAGGAAATAGAGCGTCTGCGAAATGATTTAGAAGAAGCATTGTGCATTACAGGCGCTGAAGATGCTGACGTAAAGCGGCAACGACTGCGCGAAAGCGGTGAAATAAAGGCTCTCAAACTGGAAAACGATAATCTCGCGCTCGAGCTGCGGCGAGTAAGTCGCATGAATGACGAGCTGAATCAAACTCTCAAGGCACGCGAGGAGGATCGCAAGACGCTAGCGACAAACTACGAAAAGATGCAGCTTGAATACAAGCATCTCGTCAGTCGCTACTCGAAATTGCTGGAAAAGTCCAACAAGAGCGAAAACTCACTGGCTGATGTCAAGGATAAAGAGAAGAGCCGTCGGGTTGCTATGGACAACAAAGTCGAGAAGTTAGAGAAGCGAGTGGCAGAGTTGCAGAAGGAAAGCGCCAATCTGGTGAAATCTCGCGATCGTGCGGAGGACATTTGTGAGCGCCGCGAGACTGAGGCTCTGCGTGACATGAATCAATTGAAGCATCTGACGGAGCAAATTATCAAGGAGGAGCGGGAGAAGCTGGCACAGCGAAACAAGGAGTTTGCCTTTTACAAGGAAGAAATGGATGCGCACATTGAGAAAATATTGAGTCAACACGAGGAAGAAATGCATCTCAAAGAAGAGGAACTTGCCCTTTTGAACCGGCAGCTTGAAAAGACCGGCGACGCACGCCAAAAGAGGCGCTTTGACGATGACGATAGCTGCTTCTCGGAAAGCAACACAACGGACCCAACTGACACACTTCTTGAGGAGAAGGTGCCCGCTATGACTGCGGACGTAGCACACCAGCGCCTCGTGTCCGAGCAACGCCGACTGGAGCGCGAAAATGATGATCTCTTGGCTCAAGTGGAGCAACTAGAAATGAACCTCGAAGCCATTGAGGAGGAGAACAAAAAGCTGAATAGACTAGTGACCAACTATGAGCGCGGCGACGATGGCCTCCGCAAACTTCGGCATGAGTTAGACGACGCGAATCGCTCTGTCGAGCGACTGCAGGCCGAGAGTGCCCAACTGCGTGAACGTCTCAACAGCATGGATGACTCTCTCACGTTCACGGCCGCCCTGCAGGAGCTTTGCAGAAGGATTGGGGTGACGGAGGATGAGATTAACAGCCTTCGCCCGCAGAATGCGGCTGCGTTTAGTGAAATGGACACTCTCAAGGAAGAACTGAATATTCTGAAGGAAGAGGTGGAGTGGCTTGAGAAAGAGCGACGCCACTGGATGAACAAGGTGCGGTTGCAGCCCCTCATGGACACGAAACTGCGCTTCGAGCTCGGTCTCACTTCTGAGCAACTGCGCCAGCTTGACAACCTTGTCGATCAAATGCGTGAGGGGCGTGTCGTGGTGGAAGATGACGAGGCCCCAGATTACAAAAAGAAGTACTTTATGGAGCTCGATGCGCGCCGTCGTGACGCTAGTCAGTTCAACGAGTATGTCAAGCAGAAGATTGATACTGCACTCCAACAAGCCTTTGGCGGTGTTGAGACGCAGGACGCGGTGACAGCGATTTCGCGCCTTAAAGACCACATGGATGCCATAATCACCGGGGCCGGGCAAGTAGACGGCAGTGGCGCGCCGACTGAGTCAGCAGGCGCACCCTTGTTTTTCCAGCAGCAGACACAAGAGCCGTATGGGGCGGATGCGGGACTCCTGCGGGAACGTGTAGAGAGCCTCCAGCGCCGACTGCACGAGTCTGAACTGACGATGCGAGATAGCGCAGCCACGGTTGCCTCTCTGCGTGAGCGCCTCGCTGCTGTGGTAGCGGAGCGCGATTTAGTGTCGAAGGAGCGTGATCAGTACCGTGACGCCATATTTGATGCGGCTGGTCTTGCTGCTGAGGAGGCCGATCGTGCCGAGGAGGCAAGTTTTTCAGCAATGCCGGACCCCGCGGACGCCGATAAGATGCCAGCAGCGGGCTCTAGCGCGTCTACTGCTGGAATTCGTCTCAGTAATGCAAAGTGGGCGACGGTTTCTACTACACTGCGGGAGCAACTTCACGCGAAGGACACCATTATTGCTTCTTTTGGGGAGCAGGTGCACCAGCTTCAAGCGAAGATGGCGGCGCAAGCGGAGGCGGCGCAAAGGACACGCGAGGAAACCAAGGCGGAGGCAGAGCAACACCAGCTCCTCAGGGATCAACTCGCGGCAGCAACGGAGCTGAACGAGGACCTAGCAGAGCGCAACCGCGAACTTGAGAAGACAGCCAAGGACCTTCAAGAAGGTCTACAGCTAAGAGACGATGCCGGCGAGGATTCTCGGTCGATGGTGAAGGATGCACCAAGTAGCAGCAGTGGTGGATCACGTGCGCTCCTACAGAAGATTGTGCTGCTGCGCCGCCGCGAGGCTACACTTCTGCAGAGGCTGCGGCGCTCTGTGACAGCCCAGGAGGAAGCAACTGCGTCAGAGCGGGCGGTGCGTGAGACACTTGGGCGTACGCTTGCATCTCTTCAGGCTGCGATGGGGGAACAGACTATCAGTGGTGGTGCCGCGTCTTCTCCATCCTACTCTTCTTTAGGGACTGGCTTTGTTCTTCCCCCTTCCTCTTCACGGCACAATACTGAAGAGCAGATGCTGGATCACTTGCATCGCTCAGTGGATGATCTGCTGAATGGCAGACTGTTTCGTGAGGACGCTCGCTTCTTGGCTCATCTACAACAAGTGTACAGGGTGCTTGAACATGTGGAGGAGCTGACCGAGCTGAGGTTGTCGCATCGAGCTCAAATTCGAAAAACAGAGGAGCTACAGAAGACAGTCGATGAGCAGGCTGTGGAGCTGGAGTCACTGCGTGTGTCTTTGGCAAATGCAAGCATTATCGCTCAGGCGCCAAGCACTAGTGGTCAGAGAACTGCCAGCAAGCAAGAAGGAGAGGCAGCGACTGCTGCTGCTGTTGCTGTAGAGGACAAACTGGCCATGGCTGGTAAGTGGGAGGCGGAGGCGGCAGCGTGGCGGCACAAGTACGCACTTGCGACAAAGCGACTGGATGCCAAGGTGGATGAAGTGTCCGTGCTGGAGAAGGATCTGGACGCGATGCGTGAGGAACTAATTGACACGCGAGAGCATGTTGGTAGCATTCTTCGGGGGTACGAAGAGAAGCGGAAGGGCGGAGTGCAGGCAGAAGGCTCACCGCCTGGTGGTTTCCCAGCGGCAGTGGAGGGCACAGACGCTAGAGAGGGGCAAGGTGGGAAGCCCGCCACACAAGAGCAGCCAGCGCCGCCGCTGCGAGAGAGCAACAACAACGGTGCGCTAGACGCAATTGCGAGGGCAGAATATCTCGAGCGAGAGGTGGCACGGCTCAAGTCTATTAATCTTGCTCTTCTCACTAGCTCGCTGGATGCGCAGGGCCAGATACGATCACTGGAAATAGAGGTGGAGAGCAAGACGCAAGAGGTGACGCTCATTCGCAGTTCCGGTGATGCCCACGTGGTGAGCGACTTTGTGAGCGCAGCAATTCGTGAGCACGCTGCGTTGCGCAAGCAGAGCGAGCTTGCAATGATTACAGCAAAGCGACTGCGTGTGCAGCTTGCCGCTACGGAGGCGAACTACTACATCGCAGCCAACGAGGCCACTTCGTACCGCATGAGTGCACACCGCTTGTATCGACGCTACGTGGATGAGACCGTGCGTGTGGTAGACTTTTTGCGTGGCGTGCAGCGGCACGTGCGCGGCGCCATGAGTCCACATAGAGTGGAGGTGATGGATCGGCGCCTGCGCGGTGTCGCCCAGGAGCTCCAGACCAGTCTGGCACGCGGCAAGTCTCTCTCCATGCGTCTGGCCGATCAGACCGCGGCGGTGGTGACGCTGGAGCAGCAGCTGGCGTTGATGAAGATGAACACAAGCGACAGCAAGGATGGCCTGGCAGACGCAGTGGAGGCAAAACTGCGCGAAGCTCGTGCTCAGACCCGCGAGCATGCCCGCCAGCTGGCGGAGTGCCGCGAGGACTGCAAGCACGCTCAGGCAAAGACGGCACGCATCGAGGCGCACGTGCAATTACTGAATGAGGAGCTGGCGAGGCTTGAGTTTGCCGGGGTTTCTGGCGCGCGAGCGGCTGCCTTGGACGAGAATGTGCTGGAGAAACTGCACGGGCTGCGCGAGTCTGTTTTGGCCTCTCAGCACGAGACGCTTCTCAACACTTCTGGGCGCGCGCTTGTTCCCGCACTCAACACCGCTAGTGGTTTCGGCAACGGCGCTGACACGGACACGGCAATTAGAGAGTATAAGGGTTCCTTACTCAAGCAGGGAGAGCTGTTTAAGGAGTGCGCAAGTCTGCGCGTTAAGGTGGAGGGGCAGCGCGTAGAGCTTGCGGCGGCTGCAGCGGCAGTTAGTGAACACAGAGCAGAGTTAGTGCGTTTTGAGGAACAGCAGCACCAGCAACAGCGGCAGTTGCTCGAGGAGCGCGCGCGAGCCGAGGCACGGGAGGCGAGACTTCAGAGATCTCATGAGGCGCAGCGTGACGTCGCCGCACGCGCCACGGAGCGCACGGTGCGAAGCTTGCAGGACATGATGAAGGCGAAGGAAGAGGCGCTGCAGCAGCTGCGACGCCAGCTAGACGTGGAGCGGCGTCGCTTTGTGGAACAGCAGGTGGCTGAAGCCGCACGCATGGAGCGACTGCACGAAAATCTCTTTCATGAAAATGCAGCGATGGTGGAGAGGCTGAAGGAGGCGGTCGCTGGAGCTGCTGGGGACTCCTTCATGGCGTGCCAGAGTCAGTTGCCTTCGCAGGATGGTGCTGCGTCTTACCGACTGGAGGATGGTAACTCGACAGCGGTGGCAGAGCAGCTTCAGGCGCTCACGGCGGAAACGGTCCGTCTGCAGTCTGAAGTGAAGCACGCACGCACCACAAACATTGTGCTCGAGTCCCAGCTAGGGCAGCAGGTGCAACTGGCCCAAGACCTGCAGGCGCAAATCACCGCGCTGGAGATGCACAAGGCACAGCACAAATCTTCCTTTGCGTTGTCTCCCGGTACTTCTGCTGTTGTGGATAGTAGTGCTGTTGGAAGCAACGGGTACACCCCAGAAGCAGGGGCTATCGCTGCTGCTACTGCTGCCACCGCAAATACAGATGCGCTGACTGGCATTGTGAGGAGCCAGTCGGCCCTTCTCGACAGTCTGCGGCAACGTGAACTCTCACTGAGTCAGGCTCTGCAGCGCGAACAGCAGCAGCGGACGGCGGCCGAGGAGCAACTGGAGGCTGCGCGGCTGCGACTTACTGAGCACGGCGGTGCAGTCGATCTTGCGACGCGCATTATTGGTGCCACAGGTGGTCTTGGCAAGGGCGAAGACATGGCCTTTGGAGAATCCCCAACGGTAGCGCAGGAGCTGCGTGTGCAGGTGGCACAGCTAGAGCAGGAGGTGCGTACACTGCGCGCACAACTAGCCGAGGAGCGGCGCGCGTTTGAGGGAGTTCAGGTGGACGCTGAGGAATGGCAGTCGCACCTGGCAGCATTGCAGGCCCAAGTAGCGTCTCAGCAGGCGGAAGTGGATAGATCAAGAGAACTTGCCGCGCTCAACGCGGCTTTGCGTGGCGACTTGAATGCGGTCAAGGAGCAAAACGACAAATTGGTACTCGCGGCCTCCGTACTGCGCCAGAAACTCATGGATGAGGCGCACCGCTCCGGTGAGAACTCACGGCAGCATCAGCAAGAGATGGCGCTGGCGCAGCGCATGGGATCGATTCAGCAAGAGTCTGCGGAGAGCATGAAGGTGCTGGATGCGCGGGTGCGCAAGGTGCAGCGTGAGCTCGCTCAGCGTGTGGAGAAGGAGGAGGCAGCTCACGCCAAGGCGGAGGAAGCTCAGCGGCTACTCTACAGTCTTCACTTGCAGCTTAGGGAGAAGGAGCGCGAGATTGCTGAGTTCAAGCGCGCTCGATCGGCTGCTGCGGCAGCCGCTACATCAGTGACTCCACGTGGTGAAACAGCGGGAGCTGCCGTAGGGAGTGGCCAGGCGCCACCACGAGTAGAGAAAGGCACCCAAGTATTGCTGAGCGGTGTGGTGCCTTCACCTACTACTGCCGGCGCCTTCGATTTATCGCCGAAGGACTTGGGGCTCACCGTTTCGCCAGTTGCGATGCCTTCTGCACGAAGGGATAGCAATGGCGGCAGCGGCAGAGCTATGCTGGGTCAAACTACGGCAGAGAAGGGCCTTGCGGAGGGGAAGCTAGAGAAGCGATCTGCCCCCGCTTCTACACCTACAACTACTACTACTCTCGTTGGGTCGGAGGCGGCGTTACTGCCGCAAGTCGCAGGTATCGTCTCCCGTGAGGTGCAGAAACATCAGCGCGACAATTTAGCTCAGCTCTCGCTTCTTAGGAGCACCGTCACACGACATGAGCAGGACCTGGCCGCTTCGCAGGAGCAGCTGAGGGCGGAGCGAGCTGCCACACGGGCACTGCGAGGGCAACTAGCGCAGCTCAAGAAGGAGAGCGAGGAGGCGGCTACTGTGCGTGCACGTGAATTGCTGATCCAGCGGGCATCGTCAGCGGACGCGAGGAAGGCGACAACGGCGGTGAGCGGAAAGGACACCACCTCACCAAGTGTAGCGGCGAGCGAGACTGCGACGATGCAACTGGAGCAGCTGAGAGAGCGAGTAAAGGAGCTGGAGAGCCAATTAGAGGCAGTTCCGGCCATCTTCCGGCCCCGTGGCGGCAGAAACGCCGGCGAGTTGGTCGGCCCAGACCCAGCGGCCCCCATTCCCGAGACCGCCATGGCCAGTCCCACAGATATACGCACCCACGTCCGCACCGTTGCTCATCTGGAGTCTGTGATTGATGCACTGCGCGAAGTGGTCGCGGTGGAGGCGCCACGCCGAGCCCAGGAGCTAGAGCACGCTCTTGCTGGCGCGAACCGCACATTGCACCGCATCGCAGTTGATTTGGCTCTTGTGAAGGGTCTGCAAACGCAGCAGGTGTTGGATATTTATGGGGTACCAGCTGTGCAGGCAGAGCGGACGCAGGGGGACCTAGAAGCGAAGCTACTCCAGCAGGCGAACGAGCTGCTAGACTACCGCTTTGCGAAGGAGACGTTGACGCTGCAGAAGGAGAGGGCGGAGCGACACCTGCGTGATATCACGAGCGTGGACGCAGTTGCAGCCGCGGCCAATACCCCTGGCGATGGCACGTCTGGCATGCGTGCCCAACAGAAGATTCAACAGCAACGAAACCAGCTAGAGGCCTTGGAGGCCGTTGTGGATAACCTCAAGCTTGTCATTGAGAAGTTGCAGCGCGAGAACGCTGATCTGCACGTTCGTTTGGGGAATGCTGGTGGCACACTCGCAGCGGCAGGTGGCTCAGCGTCCACCGTGCGACATACAGCTCTCTTGCGCGAAGTGAAAAACCTCAAGGCACGCGAGAGGGATCTCAGCACGCAGGTTGCTCTTCTTTCCAAGCGCCTAGCAGACTCTGGCAGTCGTGGCCCCATCATGTCTGAGCAGCACGCCAAGTTGCAACTTCGCCTCGCTGCAGCCCAGGCGCAGTCAGAGCAGTATCACAGTGAGCTGGAAGCTTTGCGAACTCAACTGGAGCACGAAAGTGGTGGCGGTGGCGGTGTGAGTGCACGGTCACAGTTCGTAGACTATCGTGGCGTGCGCCCTTTAGCCTCGTCGACGGAGTTTGCAGGTGAGCTCGCCACCGCTGCCAGGCACGGCGCTAGTGATGTGTTGGGTGTGGTACCGCCTCCACTACCGGAGGCGCCAGTCGTGCAACGGCGGCTGCGGGCCCACCACGGAGGGGAAGAAGGGACTGAAGCCGATTCACAGCGTCGCTTGAGCGGCCTGCAAGGACGAACACAGCAGCAGCACCCTGCCGACTACCACCACGCTAGTGCACGACATCACCACTTAAGGGATTTGTAGTGCTCAGGGAAGGTATATATATATATATATATATATATATATATATGCGTGTATTGCTTCCTCGTTGTGATTGCGGGATCTTTTTTTTTTGTTTGTTTGTGTGTTTGTGATAACTGGCTGTATGCAATCAGCTTCCGATAGATAGAATTTGTTTTTTATCTTCTCTCTCCCCCTCTTTTTTTTTTTTTTGTGTGTGTATGTTGTGTTGCTCCTTCTGAATGTGCGATTTGTTCGAAATGACAATTGCAACTGATATATGCTAAATATATATTAAATATATATTCATAGAAGAAACTGAAGAGGGTTTCTAATTGTAAATTTTATTTTTTCCAAGTCCTACAAGAGTACTTTCTTTCAAACATTCAAGCAAGCAAACAGCCACTGAGTCTATTTTTTTTTCTTCCTTGTATTTAACCCATTTTTTTTTCTGCTATATATATTGAGACTGCGGAAGAACAGCAGCACGCAATAGAGCAGTTAGTCTGCTTTGCCCTCCTTTTTTTTTTGATCTACTTGCTGCCTTTTTCTCTCTCTCTCTCTCTTCTTTCTGTACACATTCAGCGTGCAACAGGTATTCGTCATATACACACATATATAGATAGATATATTGTTAAAAGAGGGTTAGGTTTAGTCAGGTCATTTAGCCCACTTGGTAGGAGAGATGAGTGCGCTCTTCGATTTTGAGACGTTTGTGTACGTGATGCTGCTGGTGGTTTGCACCGCGACGTACATTCGGCAGTACAGCCCCACAGCGTTTCATCGTGACAGTACCGAGCTCTACAAAAAGTTCTTGTACAAGTGCAGTGTAGTGGGGGACCGTCTGTCCCCATGGGTGTCGCTGGGCTGCATCGTGGTGATGCTTAGAATCATTCTCGTCCACTGAGTGTGGATGTGTATGATACTACTTGCATTTCTACTCGGATGAATCATTCTAGCACCTCGCACAGGGATAGTGAAGGGACGATGTTGCTGCCAATTGAGCTGGTGTATGTGTGTGTGTGAGGGGGAGGGGGAGGGGGTGGCTTCTCGAGAACTGTTTTCGCCCCTCCTTGCTGCAGTGGTTATGTTTGTATTGTGTACTATATTGTGTGTGTGTGTGTGTGTGTGCTTTTTTTTTGTGTGTGTGCCTTTTTTTTCTCTCTGAGATGCGGGTGTGAATGTTGCGCCTATATTGGTGTATTTGCGTCAAAAACAATTTTCTTCTTCTTTTTTTTCCCCGCTTTGCTTGCCTTTTATTTGGAGGCGAACGTAGCGTGGCAGATGTTGTGCTAATGCAAGTGGACTGTATTGAATGACATCCGTAACGAGATGTGTATGCTTGACACTTCTTTTTTTTTTTTCTTTCTTTACGCTCTCTTTTTTTTTTCTTTCTTTGCTTGCTACCAGTTTTTGACAACACATAATTTCTATCATTGTCATTATTGTTATCTTTGAGTAGGAGAACAAGTACTGTAGCTAACAGGATTTACTACACTTCACAAAAAAAAAAAAAAGGAGCTCCCCTCCCCCCTCTCAATAGAAAGAACTTTTTTTTTGGCATCAACGCGATACACACTCATCTCAATACAGTTACACACACACAGTAGCGACAACGTTTTTCTTGTTACCGTTGATATCGTATTTATATATTTCATTGCCAGGGAGGAATACTAACGAATATATTTTGTGAAGAATAAAGGGTGAGAAAGTGAAGTGGGCACACACACACATCGTTGCTTAATTTACATTTCCCTTTTTTTTAAAAAAAAAAATGCGCTCATCACGCTGCCTGTTAGCGGTTCTTCGGCCAACTTTGGTACTGCTTACCATCAGCGATGAGTACATTCCCCGTGCGTTTCCCGTCAAGGCCACCACCGGTCTTGCTGGGGTTGCAGTTGAACCCCTCTGGAAGCCCAAGTTGCTCGCGGCCGCCTCTGAGCTCCAGGCGTTTCTCATCTCTTCTGATATTCCACCAGAGTCAACCTACTACAATGTCACCATGACGCTCATCAAGCGCATCAACTACGGCGTCAAAGTGTGCCAAGATGACTGGTGCACCTTAGAGAAGAAGTACTTCTGGGGCTGGCCGGTGGAGTACATTCTTCAGGTCACCTGGCGAGAGCTGGAGACGGCACAGAAGTGGAATGAGTGGCGCTTCTGGGAACTCGATCCAGAGCAGGTGAAGAAGATTGGACGCGATGATCAGGGCATTGGTAGGGAAGGTGGGCAGTACGGCACGCCATGGGAGCAGGTGGTGCGCGAAGACTTTGATAAGCGCAAGAAGGCTCTCACACAGGAGGAAATGGCTGAGCTGAAGCGCATGGACACTGAGCGCATGGCACGTGAGACCGTTGCCTACAAGGAACGAAAGGAGCGCATTTGTGACGATCTTGAGAAGGCACGTGGCGATATGTTGAAGAAGTTTCTCAACAAGCGGTATGCTGTGGACAAGGACTTGATGCGCATGCAGCCTGGTAAGCGTCATAGCGGCAAGACAGCCGAGGACCTTATCGCGGAGCTCCGCGCTTCTGTAGACCAGCATCCTCCGCAGCCTGCCACGCCAAAGTAAGAAAAGAGAGAGAGAGAGAGACAGGGAGCAATGACACTGGCGACACTTTAAAAGGGTTTGAGCAAGATGCATACGTATCTGTTGTAAGCGTGTAATGTGCGTCTTTTGCAATTTTCTTTTTCCTTTCTATATTAGTAGTAATAGTAGTGGTAGTATTTTTTGTTTTGGCCAACTAGATCTCTTTCCTTCTCTCATTCTCACCTGTTGCTACCTTTTTAAATCTCACACCCATCACGGCACTTCTGCAAAACGCTTTGTACGCATGTTTGTATGTATTGTAAAAAGTACAGCTTTTTTTTTGTTGTTGGGTAGCTTTGTCGACTGAGCACGGCGTGAGAGGGAGAGTGAGAGAGAAAGTGCGTGTGTAGAGTCACGTGGCAGCCGAGGCCAGTGCATATTTTATGATATCTTCCATCCAGGTTACTTATGTATTTTCATTTTATTGCTGTTGTGGCGGTTTAGTAATGGCCCATTCGAGTTATTCGTTGTTTGTTTGTTTTTGTATGGCATATATGAGTTTTGCGGAATGGCAGAGAATGGGAGGCGGCGAGCTATTATTTTTACTTTTAGATGGAGCTGTATAGGCACCCCTCTTCACGTGCTATCTTCTGTCGTGGTTAGAAGGTAGTTCCTTCCCCTTCCCTATATATACGTTCATTTTGCATTGCTATGGAGATTCATGCCGTTTAAATGCGTTGGATATCCAGCCACACGTAATAAATAGGGGATAGGGGATATGACGCGAATGCCTCTTCCTTTTCTTTATTATTATTATTATTTTATTTTAAATAAATCTTTGCTCTTTTTGTTATGGATTGTGTCAATTAGTGGATGTGTAGCAAATGCCATAGATTATAAGAGAGAGAGAGAGAAAGAGAGAAAGAGGGGAACGATGATAGTGACCATGCGGCGAACCCGTATGTGTGCGATCGAGTTGAAGGCATACGCTTCTTGAACGGTTTTATTGAACTACGCTCAGTTTTACATCACACAAACACAAACACACACACACACACACGCGCGCGCAAAAATAAAATAAAATAGCGGGGGGTCATATCATGTTGTATTGAATGACCTCAATATCTTTGCGAAGGTGTGGCGAATTGACATTCTGGTCTCCTTTTCCCCCTTTTTTTTGTTTGCATGAAGGTGGGTGGTGAGCTATGGTGGCCTCCCCTCACCCACATTTTAATTCATTACCGCGCCACTATATATATATATATATTTTACGCTTCTTTTTTCCGTTTTGTTTTTATCTGCGATCCCTCTCTCTCTCTCCCAATTTTTCTACATGTTTTTTTTACTCTCACAATTGCACCTGAGAGGAAGTAATCATCATTGAAAAAAATAAAACAGAGCAGTAGAAAGAAAGCTTCCGCGAAAGGTCTCTTGGCAGCAATTTTTTTTTTTTTCCTGTGTCTCGTTCATCAACAGCAATTTACATTTCACGCACAGTTTTTGTCTTTTTTTAAAAGAGAAAGAAAGATCGCAAGAAGGAGACAGTGGCTCTATAACTATAGGGAGAACTTCTCAATTTCTTTTTTTTTTTTCTTTTTGTGTGTGCACGTGCGCATTTATATCAACAAATCGCTAGATATGGAGGGTTCAATGTTTTCTGTGAGAGCGAAGGAGTTCATCCCCGGAGCTGTTCCTGTAGGACCGCTGAAAGACCGTGTGTGCATGGCTTTCTACGAGTTTGCCGAGTGCCCTTACGGTGCACACTGCGAGCACGGCCACCATTTTGCTGAGCTCAACGCGGCAACACAAGCCAAGCTACTTGGTGCTGTGCCTCTGAACAGCATTCCGGCCCACTTCGTCGCATCCCTGGGCTCCCCCAAGTCACTGAAAGGCACAGCCTCCAGCACACCAACCTCCTTCACTGCGTACGCCTCGTTCCAGCACCGTCATGAGCACAGCATCAGCAGCAAGACTGACAGCCACGGCCACGGAGGTCCGACTCTGCGCAAGCAGCAGCCGTGCACCCCAACGCTTCGCGCCTACCGCCAGCAGCATCACAGTGGATCCAGGAGCCTTCTTGACACTTCTGTGTCTAGTCATGCGAGCAGCAGTGGTGCCAGTCACTCTGGCATCTCCAGCGGCTACCGTGCTTACGGAGATTCTACGGCATCCGCACTGAGCGGCATGGTGAAGTCAAGGGGCGTCACTGGCAAGGCATCGACTCTGTCCCCTACCCTCGCCGTCACCTCAGCTGCTGCTGCCGCTGCTGCGTCCACGACCGACGCCGCTGCTCTTGACGGCAGCTTCACCATGCACCTGCCTGCGCGCTGCCGCTACCCGCATCGTAGTCTGCGCGGGAGCTACTACGACGTGCTCAGCGTCACTCGCAACGCGACACATGAGGAGGTGATGGAGAAGTACCGCTTGTGGCGCAAGGACGGCTTCAAGCACATGCGCCTCGTGGATCCTTCTAGAGCGGAGTTGGTGGACCGTCTTGTTGTGGAGGCGCGCAATGTGCTTGGCAACCCAGTTCTGCGTGAGGAGTACGACCGTGTGATGGATGAGGTTGACAGCGCGATTCGTGGAAGTGCTGCTGACGTTGCGATGACTGCCACTGCCGCTGCCACTGCCGCGTCCTTTCTCCCCCCTTCTCTCTCTGCTTGGGATGCTTTTGATCCTACCGCTACCAGCAAGGCGTTCAATTACACCAACCGCAGCTCATTCAGCCCGATGCAGACGCAAGGGTGCTCCTCTGCACACTCCTCTTCCTCCAGCGCCTCCGACCACGCGTCTGGTGCCGAGGGCAGTGGCATGAGGAGTGCTGGGGTGAGTGCGGCTTTCAGTGTTGGAGGTCTGTGCGCGATCAGCGCAGGTGCAGACAGCATCTGGTAAGATGAAAGTGAGAGAGACAAGAAAGAGAAGGAAGAGGAAAGAGAATGAACAGCAGGTGGAGAGCAGAAGAAGAGAGCAAAGGGAGAAGGTGGGTGGGGGG
>JASANZ010002119.1:5185-48377 GCA_030849805.1 Sergeia podlipaevii
CCCCCCCCCCCCCCCCCCGGGCTCCCACACACCAGCCCAAATGTTGCCACGGAAGGACTGTGCTAATGAGCGCTTATCGTTGTTTAGATTCCAAACCGTGCAAACTGGAAGCGCTGCACAAGTTCCTCAGCACATATTTAGTGGAAGAGAGGGAGAAGAAAAAGTGACTTCGGCCATCATGTACATCACCCTTTTGTTGTTGTTGTTATTTTCTTGAAAGAAATCCAGGTAGTTTCCAATACAACAAGGTATGTTTCTAAGTACCACACGATTTTGCTCTTTGATATGCTACCCCCTTTTCAAGATTTATTATGGAATGTGTATCCATTTTTTTTCACCAAAATTGTAGAAGAAAGCAGAAAAATATAAATTCATTGCAAAAGCAAATAGATGTCCCTATTATACATATTACTGTTGTTGGCAACAAAGAACCCATCGAACTTTTAGACGGTCGTTTCAAGGAACGCTCGCTTTGCTGAATATCCGGGACGGTTTTTAAAATGGTCTTCAATTATGCCTTTTATATTTATCATGTTGTATGCAAAATAAATGGACAAAATAATTGTGGAGGGTTATTTGTGATCGATGTGCTTATTTGTCGCTTTTTCTACAAAGTCAAGGCTATTTGAGCTGTAGAGCATTATTTCTTTTGGTTATACTCGCATTCCTTTCTCAGTTGTTATGGTATCGTTGATTTATCATTTAAAAATGTATGTTTCTAATGTTTTGTTCTTTTGTGTTCAATGCACTCCTTTGTTTTATTTTCGATAGTGCTTTTTTTTTTCTTTTCCTTTACTCTCTGCTCGGTTTTTTGAAGAACTTTTGTGGTTTTTGGAGTAACCTCTTTGTTTCATTGGTGACTTAAGCTCTGAGTCTTCTTTGTTTTGAGGTATAGTGGCTTTTTGTTGTTTGTATTTGACATTTTCTATGCTTTATATGATCATTTAAAAAATTGATGTTGATGCAATAACTACTTTCCGCCACGTTGTATCATTTTGTTGCAACTTGTTGCACTCGCTGTCTTCGGTAGTAGAGGTGTCCGTTCTACAAAGAAAAGTTTTGGAGATTCCATCCTATTTAGAAGGTAAAATTGAGATGTCATTCATTAGGCTGATTGGAAACTGTTTTTTGTCGGTGTTGCGAAGAACGGCCCCGAAGTTGGCCATTTCGACTGAGCTAATATACGCATTTTTTACCGATGATCATAAGGATTATTCCTCCGTAAATTGTGGTGACTGCAGCCTATAATTGTTTTGATTTTGTTTCGGCGTTGTACGCTGATTTATGGTTGTTTAGGTATGGTTTCTGTGCCAAGCACGAAAGTGATAACAAATATTTTGGCATGTCAAAAGTGGTGAACTGAACATCTATTATTGCATTTTGATACAATATTGGGTTGGATTTGCTACCTTTTTGATAGTTTTCGATGAGACGTTTGCAATATGCCCTTTATTTTTGCGGATGTTGCTAATATACTCTGTCTCTCGCTTTATTGCATGGAATGTTGATATACTGTGGGCATTTCGCAAAGTTTTTCGTATAAATTGTGGCTTTACGAAGTCATGAGTGTGTTTCTTTGTTGTTATTACTATTATTTTGAACAACGGAATTTTTCTTGGTGTTACTTAAACCGTAGCAACTACAATTTGACTGACGTACGAGATTCATTTTCTTTTGTGTCTGCACTCTCGTGCCTGAATACATATTTGTGAGCCTATGTGGTGATTTTCATGGAACAATATAATGACAGTTAAATCATTTATTATTGTAGGCAGTAACATTTGAACAACGAACGCACAAATATAATAGTCATTGCTCTTTGTTCAGCGAACGTGAAATCATAATGTACCAGATTTCCATGAATAAATATAGTTACCCGATTGTTATTATTAGTATTCCAATTAGGTTTATTATTGTTCATGTGCTCGTTTGTGTACTGCTACTTTTTTTGTTCTTTTTCCCCTTTTGCTTTTCTAGTTTTCTTTTCTTGAAAGTGGAAGTTATAACTCGTACTCCTTTGCTGTGAAATAGGATTAAAATACATTTTGATCTCAAACCTGTTGATAAGTGACATACAGAAGCAAAGAAAAAAGCGAGCAGCCAACATGTCTCGAGCTCTTCCAACTGATCCTGCTTCCTTGAGTGGAGAGCGCATATGCAGCATGTTAGGAACAAACCGCAACAAGGGCCTCAGTAAGGAGCAGGTGGAGATGCTGCGAAATGAATTTGGACGTAATGAACTGCCAGAAGAAGCTCCCACACCCTTTTGGAAGCTTGTGGCGGCACAATTTGAGGATATGTTGGTCCGTATTTTATTAGTGGCAGCTGCCATCAGCTTTTCTATGGCAATGATTGAAAAGGATGCCGCCGACTTTGTAGAGCCATTTATTATATTGCTTATTCTCACTATGAACGCCATCGTCGGTGTATGGCAAGAGAACCGCGCTGAGGGTGCCATTAGCGCTTTGAAGGAGTTTATTCCTGCGGAAGCTGTGGTTGTGCGTGATGAGAACATTTGCACTGTTCATGTGGAAGAACTGGTTCCTGGCGACATTGTGGAGGTTGCTGTTGGCAACCGTGTTCCAGCCGACATTCGCCTATTGCAGCTTGAAAGCACTACCTTCCGCGTTGATCAGTCCATTCTTAACGGTGAATCGGAAGAAGCTATCAAAACCCCAGAAGAAATTAAAGGGAAGTGTGAGCGCTTTCCGGCCAATATGATCTACAGTGGTACTGCTGTGGTTTATGGAAAAGCACGTGGAATTGTTGTCCGTACTGGAAGCTCAACAGAAATTGGTACAATTGAGCGTGATGTGCGTGAGCAAAAAGAAATGAAGACACCTCTTCAGCTTAAGCTTGATGAGTTTGGTGTGCTTCTTTCAAAAGTAATTGGTTATATTTGTCTCTTTGTATTTGCAATAAACATATGCAACTGGTATAGAACACACACACCAACTGAGAACGAGGTGTGGTATGAGCGGTACATTCGCCCCACAGTGCATTGCTTGAAGGTTGCCGTGGCGTTGGCTGTTGCCGCAATTCCTGAGGGCCTTCCTGCTGTTGTTACCATATGTCTGGCATTGGGAACGCGACGAATGGCGAGACACAATGCGATTGTACGAGACCTGCCAAGTGTAGAAACCCTTGGTCGATGCACCGTCATTTGCTCTGACAAAACGGGCACGCTGACCACAAACATGATGTCAGTTTTGGAAGTTGTCACTGCACAGGGAAATGAAAAAATTAACAGTTATAAGGTTAAAGACTCCAAGTACAACCCTATTCCTGATGCAGTTTCTTCAGAAAGGTGCTCGTCGCCGGATGCTGCTGTTGAAATGTTGTCCACAATCGCGGTTCTCTGCAATGATGCGTCACTTCATTATAATTCAGAGTTGGGAGTTGTGCAGAAGGTGGGCGAAGCCACCGAAGCGGCCTTGTTGGTGATGGCGGAGAAACTGGATCGTGCGCATGATGACCCACCAAATCTTGTTGACAAGTTTCGTCGCGCGAAGGAAGCCCTGTGGGAAAAAAGGGCAACACTGGAGTTTACAAGATCTCGCAAGTCGATGAGCGTCTGCTGCTCTTCCACTACACAGGCGAAGCTCGCCAGTCTTTTTGTGAAGGGTGCTCCCGAGGAGTTGCTCCGTCGAAGCAGTCGTGCCATGCTTGCTGATGGACAGATTGTTAACATGGATGCAAAAATGATACAGACATTTAACAACAGAATGAATATGATGTCCAATAATGAGAATGCACTTCGATGCATAGGGTTTGCATTCAAGCCAGTTGGATCTCTCCCCACTCTAAACTTGTCAAATCCGGACAAATTTGATCAAGTGGAAGACGACTTAATATTCGTTGGTATCTGCGGTATGCAGGATCCCCCGCGGAGTGAGGTGTACGATGCCATTGAGAAGTGCCGTACAGCAGGCATACGCGTGATTGTAGTCACTGGTGATAAGAAGGAAACTGCCGAAGCAGTATGCCGCAAGATCGGCATTCTTCATGGTGACAACACGCAAGGTCTTAGCTATACTGGCTATGAGTTTGATCAGATGTCCAAGACAGAAAAGCGGAAGGCAGTATTGTCAGCAGTGTTGTTCAGCAGAACTGATCCTTCGCACAAGATGGAGCTTGTGACGCTGCTACAGGAGCAGCGATTGATTTGCGCTATGACTGGAGACGGCGTAAATGATTCTCCTGCGCTGAAGAAGGCAGATATTGGCATTGCGATGGGATCTGGAACGGAAGTGGCAAAGTCCGCGTGCAAGATGGTGCTCGCAGACGACAATTTTGCTACTGTGGTGAAGGCAGTGCGTGAAGGACGCGGTATTTACAATAACACGAAGCAGTTTATTCGCTACCTCATCAGTAGCAACATCGGCGAGGTCGCGTGTGTGTTGACGACAGGTTTGCTGGGGCTCCCAGAGGCGCTCTCCCCTATTCAACTGTTGTGGGTGAATTTGGTTACGGACGGCCTTCCAGCCACCGCTTTGGGCTTCAACGCCCCTGATGCAGATATAATGGAACAGCCCCCGCGGAAAGTTGATGAGCCCATCGTGAATGGCTGGTTGTTTGCTCGCTACATGGTGGTCGGCATCTATGTGGGTCTTGCCACAGTCGCTGGCTTCCTGTGGTGGTTTCTGGCGCATGGATTCACATTTTCTGATCTTGCATCATTTACCACATGCGTTGATATGAGCAACCCCAAGTGTCAGGTGCTTGCTAATCCTCAAACCGCACGCGCTATTGCCCTGTCTATTTTGGTGGTAGTAGAAATGCTGAATGCGCTTAATGGACTCAGCGAAAATCAGTCGCTTGTGACGACACGGCCGTCCACAAATGTATGGCTCCTTCTTGCCATTGCATCCTCGATCTTTCTTCATCTCTGCATCATGTACATTCCGTTTTTTGCCAACATGTTCAGCATTACACCGCTTGGTGTAGATCCTGCTGTTGTGGCGAATGCAAGGCCGTGGAGTGTTGTGATTCCTACAGATTTTGAAGACTGGAAGACCGTACTTGTTTTCAGCATTCCAATCATTTTTGTGGATGAAATACTGAAAGTGATTTCGCGGCGTGTCTCGCGCCATAAGGGGCAGTAAAGTGATGAAAAGAAACAGTAATGGGAAGTGAGTATTAGAAATTGAGTAAATAAAGAGAAAAAGTGACTTATGTTAGCATCTTTATATATCATTTGGTTGAATGCATGTAATTGTTGTTCTAAGCTGCCTTTTGGAACTGCGATGAAGCTTGAATCCGCAGCGAATCCAAATATGAAACTAATGATCCTTATTAAGTGGATATGTTGGTTACTTTTTTTTTGTGTCGTCATATGCACTGCAGTGAGGTGCATCTTTCTTTTCTACGATTACCTCATGATTTTTTTTTGTTTTTCTTATTTGCTTGTAATATTTTTCCCCTGATTTCTTTTGCATGAAGGCCCAGATTGAAGAATACATACCCGGGCATAGTCACTTCATAAGCAGTTTATATTTTCACTTCTTGCTTCTTCTTTTTCTAGCAACCTTTGACCTAGCATTCACCTGTACGCACGCGTACATCTATTATTAGTACCACTATTATTATTATTATTTATATTTGCATACATATATATATATATATATATATATAGAAAAGTTTATACTAGTGGGCACCGACGCACATTTCTGTCACCGTCTTTAAAAAGGGAAAAAAAAAACTGCTTGAAACAAGGAAAGCAACAGAAAAGAGAGAACAAATTTGAGTTTATAGACAAAAGTCATTTACAATGTCGTCACAGCTACCACAGATCCCCTCTTCAAAGCTTGCCAAACCTGCAGGTGCTGCAACTCAGCCTCGCAGCAGTAAAAGGTCAAGTCAGGTGGAAGCACTTCAGGCATTGGCAGCAGATGGTGTTCTTCCGGGTGATGTGCGCAGCAAGTTGCAGGCCATTGTAAACGAGCTACAGGAGGACAGGAAGCGATCTGCGCGTGGGAACACACTGCCTCTGTCGAGCCGGAGTGGAGGTGAGGGCAGTGGAGATACTAGCTGCATCAGCGCTAGAGGGGGGAATGCCACGCGGCAGCTATTTATTGACATGGTCAGCGGCAATGCACCATTTCGCCACGCACTCCAACTGGCCGCCTCTCGCTCGTCCATCCGGGCTGCGGACTATGATATTGCCGCATCGCGGTTTCAGGCGAGCCGCAGTTCGCCCAGGACGTTCATAAAGCGCTCATCTCCTGCTCTCCAGGATCCTGCGGAGACGTTTGCCATCATGAACAAGGTCATGTTTGAGACACTACAGTATGTGGAGGAAGTGGCAGAAATGGAGTTTGACATTAATGATGTGAAGGAGAACGATGGCAGCACGATGATTGATCGCGAAAGATTGTTTCTCTCTGTGTGCTGCAGTGTGTTTGCCAATTTTGCCCTCTGCACCACGCTGGACCTTGATATTCGTAAGCTTGTCGCATTTATCGGAAACATATTCAATTGTTACAACGACTCGAATCCATTTCACACAGCTATGCACGCAGCTGACTCGTTACAAATGCTTTCACTCTTCTTTCGTGAGCCTGCGGTCAATTTTCTTTTTACCGATGAAGAAATTTTGCTGTGCTTTTTGGCGGTGCTTGCTGTTGACGTGGCTCACCCTGGTATGCACGACAGTTCTCTTTCACAACTCAATCATTCTCTTGTCACGGTTTTTGGCGACATAGCTACTTCGCAGCATGCGGGTTTGTTAGTTTTCATGCATGAACTGCTTCACGACGACAACTTCTTTTTTCCTGAGACAGCTTCTGCTGATCACATAGGCACCCGATTGCTAGTGCGTGAGTCTCTTTACGATGTCGTCGCCTGCACAGTACCGAGGTTGAGGCCATACTTGCTGTCTGAGCTAAAGCGCATTGCCACCGCACGTACTGTGTGCCACGATGATGTGGCACGACTTATGTCAGCCTTTGTGGTACTGGCAACAAATGCCTTTGCATTTAGACGCACACGACAGTGTGTTGCCATGGGCATGCGTATGAGCCAGGAGCTGCGGCGGGAAGCCGAGGAGATGAAGCGTCGAAGCTTGCCCTGCTTTATCCCTCACAGCGATCAGCTGGGGGATACATGCACAATCATCACAGAGTACTGCAGTGTCGTGGTGAAGCAGTTGGCGGATGCCGTGCGCGCGCTAGTGCCCAGTGACCTGTACGATAATCTTGAACGGAGTATCGACCCTAGCTCAGCAGAGCTCTCCTCTAGTGTCTCAGCGCAGCAACAACATCAGCATCACAGACAATCGCACCAGAGTAACCACGGGAGTGCGAGCGGGGAGTCAATGAATGAAGAGGATGAAGATGAAGAAGGTGCACCACGGTCAAATGAGTGGTCGGAGGCATCCAGCGCTCTAGTAGTGGATATCCTCAAGAAGACTGCCACCCACGCCAACAGTCTTGATCGCAAAGCTTCCAAGCGCGCTATTCTCAACGCTTCACCCCCACGGAACAACGTGGTAAGTGGTGGCGCGGCTGGTGTTCCTGTTATCAATCTTCTTCCACACAGCATAGGCAGCAGCGGTGGTAACAGCAGTAACCACAGCAACTGTGTATCCTCGGTTGACTGGCGAACTTGTGGAACACCAAACGCCTCACCTTCTTCTACGGGCACCGCACCTAGCGCAAACTTTCCACTCAGCCTCGGAACTTCCATGGTTGAGCTTGAGAGCCCACACTCCCCATCAAGTATGGTAGCACCTGGCGCTGTTTCGCTGTCTTTTGGTGGATTGACTATGAGCAGCGCATTCGCTACCCCGGCCCCAACTACCAGTCGCTCCGAGCACTACTTTTCCTTTTTACGTCTCTATGACAAGTGTGAAAGCGAAAATCAATCATGGCGTGCCTTCTGTGGACAGCTTCTGTTTCTAGCTGTACAACTTGAGCCGCGGTACATCGCCACGTACGCACGAGAAGCATTTGGTGATGAGGCAGAACTCAACTGCGAAAGGTGCGGAGAGATGGCGGCGCACATTATGCAAACGGAAGAGGCACCTTCCACCGCTGAGGCAATCATCGGAAGTAATGCGAGTCCAGCAGGCTCCCCGCGGCACGTTGGTGAGGAGGTGATTTTTCACACCGATGGATTTATACTGTACTTGATGGATATGTACTGCAAGCGGGAAGCTCTTGCGCTCGCTGCTCTCCCATCAGCTGATACTCTCCCGGCAGAAAATGAAAGCAGTAGTAGCACACTCCCGCCAAGCGGAGCTGACACACCTCCTGCACCGTCGCGTCTTGATTCTACGCCACTGCCAGACTCACCTCTTCGCCTTCCTATAAATACCGACACTAGCAGTGCTTTTGCTGACACAAGTTATGGTCACTAGCTGAAGACAGTAGAATGGCGTTGGTAGAGGAATGAAGTGACAGTGCAAAGAGGGGAGAGAGATCTGTTTTATTTTTAGATATTGAATGCTGTTTGCTTTCCAGCAGCCTTGTCTTTAGTTGACTTTGAGGGTTTTGATGAAGTTTGTAGCCATTTCTTCGGCTTGCTATCTGTCCCTCCATGCATACGTCAATGGCTCCCCTTAAGCTCCTTTGCTTAACCTCAATCTAGTTTGAAAATATATATATAATGAAATTTGCTGCGCACTTATACACATAAATCGCTCTCTTTGGTGACTGCCAAAAGGTTGAGGACAGGGGGAACGAATACAGAGAGGCATCCTCGTTTTCACCGCCACCACTATAGAGGAATGATACATTGATTGAGGATTTTTTTATTTAGCTGTTTGAATGTCTATGTATTTAGTCTATCTCCAACAGTAATAAAAAGTCTGGTCACCGCAAGCGCGAAAACGAGGAAATTGCATATGAGGATGAGCAAGGGCGAAACTTTTTTTTTATGAAAATGCAGTGAGGGTAAGTTTGTGTTTATTTTTTAAGTAAAGCAAACGAAAAGGTAGTCAGGTCACTTCCCCCCCCCCCTCCAATTTACACAAACAAATATGTATGCAAGTTGCAGATGTAAAGCGTATCGAATGGTGCTGACAGCGGCATGTATATCAACTGAGATATGCACAATGCACTTGTCTTTTTTATTGCTTTTAACTGTTTTTTTTCCCCCTCAATCTACTGCATTTGCTTCTTTTGCTTTTTGAAGCTTTTTTTTTTCAAACAACTCTTTTGGTAGTGGAAATTTTTTTAAAGAGCAAGTCCAGGTGGTGTAGTAATAGCGTATCTGCTCAGTGCGGGTTTTGCTTTTCTTCGAACTGAAAGCAATGGGCCCACGTATTACGGGATTTTTAGATGGCTGCTTAGTCACTGCTTTAGTCGGTGCTATTTTGCTTCAATATGACATTCTTCGCAAGAATGACCTTACAAACAAAAAGATCGATGATATGCTAGTCCAAGCGGACATTCTTCGAGACCGATTCTCAACAGTGCAGTCAGCCTTTCGGCTGTTAGAGAATTCAACTACAATCAGGTGAATCTTTATATGTTTTGCGTAGCACGCACTCTCATTAAAAAAAAAAAACCGTGAGCGAGGGGAGGGAAAACAGAGATGTATTGTTTGTTGCCTGTTGTTATTTTTATTGCCGCAGTATACGGTTGTAATGTAGGATTATCTTCAACCTCACTTCTTTTTTTCCTCCTTTCTTCAGGGAAGGTGCTGCTTTTCATCGGTTACATTTCTTCTTATTTCCCTCATCATTTGTTACTATTACTGTTGCTCATTGCTCTTTAGGAGACCAGTTCGTTTCTAGAAAGATAAGCATATCATCGACGTACACAAAACAAAATCATTTTTTTTTGTTGTTGCTGTTGACCTTTTCAAGAAGAGGCGAACAACTGATATTAAAGTGGCTTTGCGAAACACAGGCATCAGTGAACAGCCATTTGGAATATATATTTTCACTTTGCTTACGACTACTACAAAAGGTTAAAGGTTTTAGAAAAAAAAAATTACATTGTCAGTAAAAGAGAACTGCGCACGTTGACATCTCATTTTACGGGTACGTATTTACACTTTCAAGCATTCATATCCTACGACCGAAAGGGAGTGAAAGACGCTGAGATAAGAAGGGGAAAAAGAGGTACAAAAGCTATACGCACTTCCAAAACGTTACAGACATATATATTCAAGCAGCGCAGAAGAAGCTCCTGGACGACCATCGGCGGTAGTGTGTGCTCTTTTTTCAATTTTATAGCCTATTCATGTACCCACAGCAACAGCAAGGGCTCCCTCCTAGGCAGTACCTTCCCCAGGCACAGACATTGCTGTATAATCCTCAGCCTATGAGCAGTGCACAGAGTTTAGAGCCAGCATCAGCCCCTATGGCACAGTGGGTCTCGACAGGGCAATACCTCGCTGTGCCAGTTGAAACACAAAGCCAGCAGTTGATGCCGACAGCCATGCAGCGATACGTTGGTGCCCCAATGTACGCCTTTCCGACCCCTACAACAGCACTCGGTGTCTTTGGCCCCGATACCTCTTCCAATGCTCAGCACTATATGCTTGGCACCAACAATGGCAATGCTCCGCAGCTTTTGGCTCCACTCCCTCCCGCTCCAGAAGGATCACAATCAATGTACATTCTTGTGAACTCTGGGAGTTCCATACAACGCATAAACGCGCCTGCGGCACCATATCAAACGCAGCTTGGTGGTGGTGCCGTGTACATGACTCCCTCCAACGGCGTGAGTGGCTCAAGAGGACCATTGTCGATTGTGACCCCTGGGCAGGTGTTCCAACAGAGTCAACAGCAGCAGCAGATTGTTTTCACAAGGGCACCACTACCTTTCTCAACGTCAAGCCAACTGGTTGGCGGCAGCAATAACAGCAGCATGATGGCGCATCCATTGCCTATGGGCATGAGAGGAAGCCACAGTATTGTTGCAGGTGGGAATAATGAACTTGCCGCCTCCATTTCCCATGGCACTACGTACAAGGTGGAGGATTGGGGTTATGCAATTGCCGACCACGGTCAAAACATCCTTCAACGCGTGCCAATTGCTCCTTCAGCTATTTACGAGGAAACAGAGGGCACAAAGAACTACAACCGTGACCCCAACGATAGCAGCAAGCAGCCTTGCAACAGCTTTGTTTGTAGCTTGTTTTCTGAAGGGAGCGGGTGTGCTCAAGGTAAATCATGTCATGCCTTCCACATTAAGGATGCGTATTTGAGGGAGGTTCGAGAGGCGCGGGAATTGCTGTGCTGTGCGTTGCACAATTGCTATTACTCACGAGAGATGCTGAGTGCCGGGAGTGTTCCAGACGTAACCAAAGCAAAGTACAAACTTCGCTTCAAGGCTAGCGGACGGATGGTGGATATATCCGTAGTCAACCTGAGCATAACAGTGGGTCTAGCAAGAACCCCTTGTGAAAATAGCTACCGCCTTATAGATGAAACGGAGGTGTGCCGACAAAACCTCGATCGCAAGTGCAAATGGACAAAAGATTGCAAATATGTGCACGTATGCCCCGAATTATGGAATTACATCAACAGTACGGAATTCCACAAATTCCTGGATGAGGCGCAAAGGGGGGAGAGCTTTGAAACCATCAGCAGAACTATTGAGAACAGCCCACTGCTGAGATGCTATGTGAGATCTAAAACTGTACTACCGATGGTGACTCAGCTGCTAGATATGCATTGCACGGATGCACTTGCTGCGTTGGTTAGGAACGGTGTAGCGTGTGTACCAAATCAAAGAGATGCTCTGCTTGCTACGGGCCTTATCACTAGTTCTAATCAAGTTACACATGTGGATATTGCCAACAAGGTGCAACCATTTCTCCGACCTGCTGATACTAAAGCCACTACCACGAAGAGCTCATAGGAGCCTTCTCTTCCCGTCGGCATGGATGCATAAACAACATGAAGGGTTGTTACGTCTTGGTGATGAAAGTTGTCATTGTGTTTGATGCGTGTGTATGTTTTTTTTTCTCTTTCTCTTTATTATTGTGTGTATGTGTGTATTTGTCGGCATGCGAGTTCCAGGAGGACATCTGAATGAAGCAAGGCCGAAGGTAGGTGAAGAAAAAAAATGAACAATAGTGGGGCATATGCATGTCGCACAGTTGTGTTCATGTGCTTACTTTATTAACACGCTGAAAAAAGAAAACGAATTGGTACTTATTTCTTCCCATTAAAAGGAAGCAAAAGAGAGATTAACCTTTATTAATTATATATAGATATATATATATATATATATAAATATTTTTGTTTTTGTTTTTAAGATGAGCACCTGGCAAAAGGAGTATATTAAAAAAAATGTGGTAGCGCGCAATCGCATGTTGTACCACCGTAGGTGAGTCCTACTTGGTTATCACAGATGTGCGTGGGGGAGGGAGGGGCATGAAAGGCTGGTAAAAAGCTTTTGGATATACGTGCTTACACGCTACCAAAGTTACCAGAGGCACCACCATCAGGTGGGTTTTTTATCTTATTACTTGCTTTCATTGTTGCTGGGTGTGTGTTTTTTTGTATTTGTGTGTATGTTTCCTCTCTTCCTTTTCCCTCCCTTCCTTTCCGCATTATTTATTCTCTGCCTCAATAATGTTGCTGTTGCCGTTGTTGTTATTCAAAATTCGATCATGGTGCGTAACAATCCTCGCAGCCCTTCGATAAGCTGGTGAATGCTGTCTTTTATAACTGCGCATACATGTTATCGTTAGTAGAAAAACAACATGCCTTTGTCCATTTATAGCCACAAGAAAGTGGAGCATAAATAAAAACAGGCGAAGACAATCGAAATGTATCGATTGCTGGGTGACTTCCCCTTTACTATTTTTTTTTTTCAACACTTTTGATGCAAATTGTGTGTTCTCTTTTTTTTTTCTTTTTTGGCACAGGATTTATGCTCGTTAAAGTTTTTGAGGGTACGTGGCATGCTGCCGAGACTCTGTCATGTCTATGCTGCAGTTGGAGAGGTTTTGCTCCATATATTTTGTGTGGATTTGTTATCAGTTTTTTACTTTAAAAAATTGCTTTTACGAATACTTTTTCCTCTTTTTTTTACTTGCATTTCTTTTTCTGGTTTGTGTTGCTGTTGTTTTCTCTTTTTTTTTTCACCTCTTTGAGTGGAGGTTTTAATGATGTTGGAGAGTGACTTCTGCCTCCTTTGCTTTTTGCTGAGGATGAATTGTGTGTAGCTCTGTGGCGTGTTGCCTAGAGTGCATAATATTTTTTTTCGTATGAGAATACAGCTTCTTACATACTGTTTTTTTTTTTCTTTTGGCTGAGTTGTCCTGCAAATACTTTCCCATGGCACTTTGTGTGCTTGATGTTACGGGTGTACACCGAACCACGTTTTTTCCCTTTTTTGAAACGAAAAACTCAAAAGATGGTCATGTTGATGGAGGAACTCCGTGCCCGATGCTTGCATGGCGTTGTTTAAAAACAAACGTAAAAGAGTTTATTGACTGTAAATATGGGAAAATATGTGTCTTTTAATGCGACAAGTATATATAGCTATGCACGAGGAGCCGGTGTACATTCTTTTGTAGCGCGGATATGTTCTTAAATGGTGTTTGCGTGCTCCTTTTTTTTCTGTTTACAAGCAGATGGTAATTATTATTATTATTATTATTTTGACACTTTCATTGTTTAAACGTGTATTGTACCCTGATATTACATGCAGTTTCTTTCAATGCCAAGCAAAAGAGGAAAACCACTCGCAGTTTTTTTGTTTTTGTTTTTCTTGCATTTAATCAAAGATTTGCATTTTGAGCGACACGGGGGTGCTTCCCTTTTACTTTTGTCAGGACTTTTTGGCCTTGTGCGAGGGTGGAGGATATTCTTCTCAAGTGTACTTCGCTACGACGTTTGCGAATGACGCTTGACTAAAATGAAAAATGGAAAAGGAATCATCATCTGTCCTTTTCTTTCTTTTTCTCTTAGGTCCAGTGGGGTAGTATGCACCAGGAAGAATGGAGACCATCTCATCGGCCGCGATGCCTTTGGAATTGAGTAGAAGAATGAGCGAACTCTCTATAGTCGTTCCCTGTATCAACTGTCATATCTCTTTATATGCTTGGTGGGAAGAATCTATCTTTTTTATTCCTTATACTAATGGCGAGGCAAGAAAAAAAAAAAGGCGTCCAAAGGGGCAACGTATGTAAATTAGCTGGGTACAATACAGTAAACAATGAGGCAGCAGAAATTAGTATTAATGAAACGAGTTTCTCTTGCAAACGATGCCACTGCACACCATTTTTGAAAAACAAGGAAAAGAGAATGTGGCCTGGAAAGAAGCGATGCATAAAGCAGTCTATACATTTTGATATATATTTATATGGAATTGCCTTCTCGTTATTTACACGACGGCCGCCACAGTAGAAAAGTGATTGACAAGAAAGGAATTTTGCATTCATATTGATTGCACACAAACTTTGTGATGATCCTTTTTCTCTCGTTCAGCCAACACTGAATGCAAGGCAGATGCAAGTGTTCTATATTGATATCAGTACTTAAATTATTTTTAGTTATTATTTCCGTAGAGGTCAAATGAGCTACTAACCTATTTTACAGTCTTTTTCTCTTTTTTTTTCTTTTGTGAACCACGGTCGTCGTTTATCGCGTTCATTGTTGCGCATATGCACGTGAGTTCATCTATTTCGGTTTACCCTTTTTTTTCCTTTTTGGGGGGGTCGGTCAATCAATGTAAATAAATGATCATTATATACACAATGCTTTTTTTTTTGTTCTCATAGCCACGAGCACTTTGAATATGCTCTGGTGGATGAGTTGTCTTATTAATGTTTGATACAAATCTATTTGGAAGAGATGTGGGTGCGTAAAATGTGCTGGCGGACGTGATACAGTAGTGGGCCATCGTACGGCAGCAACAATAACAGGAAAAGAAAAGGGTAACTATGTTAGTTGTGCTCGTATGAGATGTAGTACTGGATTGTTGATTTTGGTATTTTCTTAAAAAAAAAAAAAAAAGAAAGCTGCTATATTGTTGTATGAGAGTGTCTAATAAGAGAAGAGCTGCGCTTTTTGTCATGGTGCGTTTATTTATTTATCTTTTCAATCGAGTACACGCTGACTGTATAGCTAACTATTTTTGTTATGATTGTGAAAGTGTAAATGTGTATGTGTGAATTATTATTATTATTATTACTGTTACTATTATTCGAGTCGAGGTACCCATGCAACAAATAAACAAAAGAGGATTATTTAAAACTCGAAGCAATGAAACAAGGATAAACGAAGAGGCGCTTTGGTAGTATTTATAAACTTGTAGTTATACAGGCCTTCTTTACGCCTTGATAGGGGGTATGAATGCGCCGGCTAGGCTTTCTGTGTGGACAGTACTATTATATATATACATATCTTCTCTTTTCTCCGTGCTCTATATTGGAAGCTTACCACATCAAATCAGAAAGGGTGAGTGCGGTGCACGACACCACTGTTGATTTTACGATCCCGATTGTGTAAAACGATCAATTGTCTTCTTTTCTATTTCTGCTGATTTTCTACTTTTTACCTGTTTCTTTATGTGTGTGTGTGTGTTCTAGCGTCTTTCGAGGAACGCGAGGCTGCCCTGTGTTTTGGTTCTTTTTTTTTCGAGGCTTTTTCTTTATCAACTTGCTTATTTTTCCGCTCTAGTCCATTATTACTGCTGGTCTATTGTAACAAACAATCTTCTCTTTCCCTCCCCCCCCCCCTTCCAGAGAGCGTATTTAGCAATGAATGACACCCTTTGAATAGTGGAAGCTCAAACAACTTTTGCGAGATCGCTAATTGGGGGAAAAAAAAAAGAAAAAGGAACTTCATGGCTTATTGCTACTTTCTTTTGTGATCTCTTGTATGCTATATAGCATGGTGAGGAAATGGCATTAGTGACTTGGTGTGTTGAGTTTTCTTAGTTTTTTTGTGTGCTTCTGCTGTGTGGACAGCTGTCTTGTGAGGGAATAATGGGGGGAGGGAAATTCTTATATAGACCTGCTTTTTATTGCATTCTCTTCATTATAATTGTAGCATTCGTTGCTGAAATCGTAATTTTTTCGAAGACGAATGGACATTTTCTTTTGTTATTTATTTTTCCCTTTGTACGTGATGCCAGTGAATCAGACGAAAGTCGATGCATAAGATACAGCAAAGTAAGCTCCTTGCATGTCATCAAGGGTTGATCAAAAACTTAGTTCGCAACTGCTTTTCTTATATGTCCTCACTAGTAGGATCGACACGCTTTCACTCCTCACTTACCCCTTTTATCAATCAAAAGATCCTTTTTCGCAAACTCTCTATTTAAAGCACGCAATCTTGAAAGCGAAATATTTGTTAATCTATTGTTTGTCGCACTATCTTTTTAACCTTTTTTTTCTACTTTCCTCTCTCTCTATTTATAACGTATCACCATATCCGCATGGTTACTTACGTCCTTTTTTTATTATTTGTTGTCGTTACTTGTAGTTCTGGTAATTTTTCTCATATGTCGTTTTTTTTTTTTTTGCACAAGTAACTATGCTTGCTGCCTGTGAGGCTTGAGAGACACACACACACGCACGTTTCTCGGGATTGATGGGCAAAACTGCTGTACGTCCTTCATGTAACTCGGAGGGTTTGAGAGATTTGAGGTTATTGTTCTCTCTGCCTATCTTTTCGTCCTTTGTGTGCGTCTTTTTAATAACATTATTATTGATGTTTGCATTGGTGTACTTTCAATATATATATATATATATATATATATATATATGTGTGTGTGTGTGTGTGTTTTCTAATAATTTTGCGACGACTTGATGCGTGCTCACTTGTGTGTTTCTTTTTTTCCTCCTTTTGAAAGGTTCTTTCTTTTTTGCTTTTTGCTTTCTCCTGGTCTAACGGAGAATGAATACATTGTGTACTGTTTATAAAGGCACGAAACGTTTACTTTTCTTCGAGCTCACAACTGTGAAGCATTTCAGGGCGCTGTCATTGTTGCTAGATGTCGCAGAAAACTATATTGGTCGCTGCTAACGAAAGTACAATCACCTAACTCACTCTGTGTGTGTGTGTGTGTTAGGTGATGTGCCTTTTGATATTCGTAGCATGCAAGAGCCATGGCAACGAAAGAAAAAGTGTATGTAGATGCTGAAGGACGAGAACTGACTACTCAGCCGTACCTTTACACTGCACATATTTTTTTTTCACGGAATCGCTTTGAAAGAAGTTACATTTATCTCTATTGTATTATCTTCATATCTTCCTTTTTTTTTCCACTTTTTGACGCGAGAATCACGAATAAATATTTTACTCAATGTAGTGATCCATTCTATTTATTTCTGTTTGTTTGTTTTGTCATTGTGTGTACGTGTTGTTATGACTTATTTTTGGCACATCACTGGACAACTGAATTGAAAAAAGCACTCGTTATGAGGTGAACTGCTCATTTTAGTTCTTTCATGAGACGCCTGCGGCGTGTGACGGTTTTTATTTTCTATACATATTGTGTTTGTGCTGCTATTTTTCCCCCATCTTCATTTCATTGTGTGTTCTCCTGATTTCTTCTTGCTTATTATTACTATTTATTTATTTTAATAGTAACCACGAACTTGTGGATGAACAAAAAGTGTGCTTGTTAGTGATTCTATCAACCAACCTGGCTATCTACTCGTACATTTAAAGTTCTTCTTTTTCATAGCCGCCGTAGCGACACACCGGGAAGGACGAAAGGGGGGGAGGGAGTAAGTAACAGAGGGAAATGGCGCAATGGATTCCAAAGACCGCGTGGAAAGTGTCTAACATCAACAAGCGATATGGGCAGCAGTATGTAGCACGTGGCTATCCCACTACGCAGGACGTCGATCGGTGCCTTGTCTCATATGCTGCAGTAGCTAGCTTACAAAAGGAGGCCATTAAAGCTAAAGTGCTATCTGCTTTGAAATCAAACGCAAGAAACCCACTTGCCGGCGGTGCAGTCGTTATCGATCTCCGTGATGCACCTGAGCGGAAGCTCCAGCCGCTTCCCCAGCGCGGAGTGGTTGCTCTCCATCATCATGATATTCTTTCTGGGGCTGCTGCGCCTATTCTCCCAGGCAATAAAAGTGCTGCAGAATTATTTCTCGTTGCCTCTACAGAGCAGCGTGCTATCAATAGTGCAACGGCGTTACGTAGGTGGGGCTATAATCGGATAACAGTAGCGGAGTATGGTCTTGTCAAGGAGGCCTTGGATGGCGTTGGTGCGAACATGGAGACAGACGAGAGAACTTGAGAGGTTGTTGAGCTTTGAAGTCAAGTACAGGCTCATTGCCGTTGGTTGAGCGGGTAGTTGTGTTTGGAATTGAGATGGCATTTTTGTTGTTGTTCTGTTGTGTATATCTGCATATCTGAGACGCTTTTTTTTTTTTTTACGATTTATACGACTAAGACAATTGCTATTTTTGTCGGAAGCTCACATTATCTACATTATGTGATTATTCACTTTCGTAGACCCACTCCGGTCTCAGTTTTTTTTTTTCTATTTACCAAGAACTGGCGTGATACGTTCACTTTTTATGCTCTATATATACACTTTACTCGATCTTATTTTGCTATTTTTGACTCTTGGAATCGTACGTTTTCTCATCAAAGAAGTCGTCATCTCTTTTTTTTTTTTTAAGAACAATTCGTCTCGCTATCGAAGAAAACTTACTCAACATATACTAGTTACTACTGTACGGTACGAGGCACGCGCTTTATCCGAATTGTAAGAGAATGGACTCTACCAACGGTGCACATCTGCCGACGATTGTCAAGAGGCGTCCCTCCCAGGCCTCGGAACCTGCTCCCGAGCAGGCTCCCCCGCAGCCGGCAGATGCACACGTACAGTATCACTCTGATGGCGACGAGGAACAAAATCCGGAGTCAATCACTGCGCCTTTTCAGCATGAAGACGAACACCAGCGCGAGGAGGAGGATTTTCTTCAGCGTGAGGGGGAAGAGGGGGGTGAAGTTGCCAGCGCTGAGGGTCATCACCACCACCTCGAGCAGTCGACCGGAAAGCCACAACTTGACCTGGAGGTGATTGCTGCTCGTGAGCAGGGAAGTCAGGTGAAACCAGCGAAGGAGAAACCATCAAAGAAGGTTGCCCGTGCGTCCAAGAATACAGCTGCCGTCACCCGCCATACCACCTCCTTCACACATGCCGGAAAGAAGGCTCCTCAGAAGCCCCTCCGCAAGATTAACCTGCACAATGTGGAGAAGGTTGCCCCCGCACCAGAGGGTGTGACTACTCCCCGCAGCTTGCGTGTGTGCGAGGAGGCTGGAGTCAACCCTGCCGAGCTTGCACCCCGTAAAAATGAAGACTTTACTGGCAAGGGTGTATCGGACGAAATTGCAGATATTCGTTTTCGCAGTTATGATGCCCGCCGTCGAGCTCGCATGGCTCAGCTGCTGCCGCTGTACCAAATTGCTTTAGCTGAGGACAAGGCCAACAAGCTAAAAGAGGAGAGGGAAGCAGGCGCCGCAAACGCTCAGTGCGATAGCTTGGAGGGCAGTGATGTGGACCCCGAGGAGCTGGAGAGGATGCGCCAGATGCAGCGTGCAGCTGCCCAGCAAGAGCAGACCTACTCAACGCCGCAGCACCAGAGTCAAAGCAGGCGCTACTCCAAACACGGTGCATACTCGCACTCGGCCCGCGCGACGTCGCCGCGCACATCCGCCTTCTACTCTATTAGCCGGAGCGGTGGTCAGAGTCCCATGACACCTGCAACCGCAAAGATCCGCAGCAGATGCATCAATGAGAACCGTGAGCCCAATGAGGCAGAGCGTGCCATGTTGACCGAAATCCAGGAGCGCGAGATGCGCCGAATGGAAGTGGTAGAGCGTGCGTATATGCTTGAGGAAAGCCGAGACCTAAACCGTATTGATGAGCAGATTGCTCATTACCGTCATGTCGCCGAGAAGACAACAGAGTTGGCCTATGAGCGTGAAAAGAAACAGAATGAACTTTACCTTCGTCGTGAGAAGCGCTTAGCTGAGGCGCAACGCAAGAGGGATGAAGAGAGCCAGCGCCGTATGTCTCACTTGCAATATGCACTTTAACAAAAGTATAGGATATATTTTTTTGTTACCTTATTCTTATGTTGCTGTTGGACTAGCATTGACGTGTGTGTATGTGTGTGTTTGCATGGAGCCGTTCTTGATCTATTTGGCGCAATACTGGGAGCAGCAACAGGAGACATACACATTTTAAAGAAGAAAAGACGCCTATATGAAGCGCGAAAGTGTTTGAGAAAACAAAGTTCAAGAAGCTGAGTGAACATAGTGTAAACGGAGATGGTCTAGTCTTCTTTTGTGTGTGTGTGTGTGATGAATAGTGCAAACGCCACGTAACTATTGCTATTCTGTTTTCAAAAGAGAAAAGAACAGCAATTGAAAATGTCGCTTCGCTACTCCCGCCATCTTTCTTGGTGATACCACTGTACTGTATCTGCTGTGATAAAGTGGAGGCAGTTTTTTTTTTTTTGGCAGAGTAGGTGAACGAGTATGACAACTTCTCGCTCGACACCGGAGTCAGCGTTACTTATTTTCTAATCGAGGCTATGCATTTGCAATCCCCTGTAGCTTTCTTGCTCTTCTCAAAGCTTGCGTTTCTTGGACATGGATAAAGCAAAGTTTCATTTCGAGATGGAAATCATGTTTTTATTCAGCTTTTCTATTGTACTTATACATGATGTTGGTGTAGTCTTTCTTTTTTACTTTTTTGTTTCTGTACTACTGAATCTATGGATCTTTCTCTTTAAGTGAAGAGAAAAAAAAAGAATGTTTCGCCTCTTTTTATTATTATTATTATTTATTTATTTACTTTTGTTTCTATAAGCTAGCTGTAAGTGCCATTATAAGCTACCTGGTACTGTTTTATTGTTATGTTTTATATATCTTTGACTATGTATGCTAGAGAACACAAAAGCGAAAAGAAGGAACTTGTGAGAGGAGTTTGAGGAAAGGTGTCGCCTGTGACCTCTTTCAAAGAAGAGAAGAAAAGAGCATGTTCGTGAAAATACTATATATAGTATTATTCGCGGAACAGGTTGTGCTTTGGCACGCTTATTCTGTTTTCAGTAGAAGATGGAGGGTTCCCCTGTTCGTGTGCGAGTGTGTGTGTGTGTGTGTGTGTGTGTGTGTGTGTGTACTCATGCAACGACGCCCACTCATCAAGCCTTCTTTGCATTCACTGTAAGACAAATAAGTACTTGTCTGTATAAGAATATTTCATCTAGTAGAGCACTCGTGATCAATTACTACTACTATTATAATTATAATTAGCAGTATTATTAGTCAAATTGTGCAAGTTCCGTTGGACATGTTTCTCGTACTGGACTATGGCAAAAAAAGAAAAAGCAGCCTGCCAGAGACATAACGAAAAAAAAATGTTTTCCTCCACTCTTTGGAGATGGATTGAGGTGTCACAAAAAAAAAAAAAAAAAGCATATAGGTGTACCGCGTATTTGGTCAAATAACAATAGGACACAAGAGTGCTTACTTGTTTCTTGCCTATTTCCTTGCACGAGTTGGAGTATGCATGCTCCAGAGCAGTCACTCTTTACATTGCTACACACAGTCACTCACATTCTCGTTCTTTTGCACATACTTGTTGTTGTTGCTTTTTGCCTTTTCTGCTATATTTTCTTTTTAAAAAATAAAATAAACTCTTGGTGTAGATACTTTTGGGAAGCGGCGATTGTAAACTATTGAAGTCAGTAATATAATTCCCTGACCTTTTTGACTCACAGTTCTCGTTTTTTTTTTTTTCAAAGTAGTACTTGCTCAGTTGCTGAGAGGTCAGTCAGTGAGGATACTTGTAACAATACACACACGCGCACACATTGAAGAAAGGAAACTCTATGGATCCAAATGGAAGACCCTCAGCTCCGCCACCAACGGCCGCGCCACCCGCTAAGATACCTATGAAGATCCCTATGGCAGCCCCCGGGGGGAAAATGCCCCTCGCACCAGGTGCTATGGCTGTTGCTGCCGCTGCAGTGCGACCTCCCGCGCCGCGGCTACGTGATGTGTCCAGCGATAGCGACAGCGACACCGAAGATCGCCTTCTTCTTGGTACAGCTGCAAAGAAGGTACAGCGGGCAGCCCCTCAACCACCTGCCAAGCGTGCTCGGCCGGAGGTGCGTAAGGTTGCGCGCTCTTCCAGTTCCAGCTCCGAGTCATCCTCGTCGTCAAATAGCGATGATGACTCCTCTTCCTCCTCTGATAGCAGCAGCAGTTACAGCAGCAGCAGTCGGTCGCAGTCAGTGTCTTCTTCAGATGGTGAGCCAACGCTCTTTGCGCTTGCCAAGAAGGAAGGCCTCATTGACACCAGCGTCATGGCAACTCAGGAAGAGGATGAAGAAGCCGCCGCTGCTGCTGCCGCCGCCGCCGCCGTGCCACCACGCCCTCCTGTGATCCGCTCTTTTCCATCCGACGTGGAGAAAGCAATCGCACGCTACAAGGAGAAGCTCAACAGGGAAGAGAACACAATGCGCATCAAGGACGACAACAAGGAGGTTTCGCTTGGAACTAGTAAGATTAACTACATTGATCCTCGCATTGTGTGCTCGTGGGCACGCGCGCAGAATGTGCCAATTAGCAAGATCTTTTCTGCCACAATCATCAAGAAGTTTCCTTGGGCGATGGATGCTGAAGACTTTGACTTTTAAATGAATACGAGCGCTAAAGGAACAGGAAGTCAGAGTGAAAAAAAAAAAGGAAAATGAGAAAATGAGCAAACCCTTTCCAGTGGGTTGGGACAGTACAGTGTTGAGGGTGTACGAAAAACAACGGCTTTGGTTAAAGTGGAATACTCTCTCTTTCTTTCCTTCTTTCTTCAGCCTCTGCTATGATGGCAAATGAGCACACCACGCATCAGGACTGGGTGGGTATAGACATAGGTGAGAGTAAGCAAGAAGGTTCTTTGAGGCTTGTGGGAGCAGCGTGGAATTCTGTATTGATATGTATGGCAGCTGGCGCCTAATATCTGCAACTGGAAAAGGAGTAGCGAAAACGAGCTGTCTTGGAGGAAAAAATGGAAGAAGGAGAGGGAAGGAGGTGAAAGGCAACGATTATAATGTGAATGTATGCGTTGTTTGGGGGGGCATTTTGGGGGGTATTTCTTCCTCCTTCTCCTCTTTGATTTCCCTTCTATCTTTGTAAGTCTGAGCATTTATATATTTATATTGTCTGTACTGGTACAACAAGAAGAAGGGAAGAAAAGTGGGTTTTTGAAGTAGTTGCCATCTGGCACTGCACGTGAGTTAATAGGATAAAGAGAGAAGTAGTAGGGAGCACATAAATATAGCAGGTCTACTACTTCACCACATCTGCGCCTAACTTGTGCATCACTCACTATTTTGGATATTTCTCTTTTTTTTATTTATTATTCCTCTTTTTGCTTCATTATCAAATGACTTTTAGAAGAGACCGGAGTATTTTTCTCTTCCCGTACGTCCAAACTCGTTTAGTCAGACAGATATGGAGCCTCAGGATAACGCTGACTACGGAAAACTCAGCTACTGGGACGCTCGCTACAAGGAAGAGGAAAGTTACGATTGGTTCACCACAGTCTACGACGAGTGTGTGGCTGCGGTTTTTGCAAGCATTGAGACTGTGTATGAGAAGCAGAAGGCTATTCGTGACCTTGATGGTGCTAGCAAAGAGCTGACCGTGCTCCACCTCGGCGTGGGCAACTCATCTATCTGCAGTGACCTGCGCAAGATGCACGCCGCCAAGTATCAAGGCGACCCAGTGCCATATACGCTCGTTCAAATCGCTGTAGACTACTCTGAAGTAGTTATCGCAAAAATGAAAGCTCGCGACGAGAAGCAGGCGAGTATAGAGCACGATACGGGCGGTTCTTCTCGCGTACACTGGGAAGTGGCGGATGTCAGAAACATGGCGTCCGTACGAGCGAAATACGGCCCCTGCTTTGATGTGATAGTAGACAAGGCCACCATGGATGCGCTTCAAGCAGATAAGGAGAACGACGCCATGGAAGATGACATTGATGCCATGCTACTCCAAGTAAGCAGGTGCCTGTGCGAGGCGGAGGAGAGCGGGGGTGAGAAGGCCAGCGACAGGTACCGGCAGTTCTTGCAAGTGACGTGGGAAGTCCCCTACTACCGCCTCCACTACACTACACGAAATGAGCGCCACGACTTTGCGTGGGGAGGCATTGCAACGCACCGCTTCATCGGCAGTAGCGATATGTACCGCCTGTACACCTACGAGGTTCAACCGCGTTCTGATAGTGCTATCTGCGGCACCAAAAGTCCATGAAATACTCGCAACGAAGGACATGGGGAGAATAAGGAAAAAAGAAAGCGAGTGATTGTTAAGGGGACCGTTGGTAATGTTTCTGCTACACACACACACACACACACACACACACCAGCGTGTGGAGTAGGTGTGCTAAGTTTTGCTAAAACAAATGTTTTTTTTTTTTGAAAAAAAAAAAGTCAAAAACAATTATATTGTGCTCTGCAGGAAGGTACGCGTGGTTGCTTCTGTGCTCACGTGACGGCAGATATGTGCTTTCCCTTATCTCGCTTTTTTTTTTCTCACCATTTTGCTTGATTGCTTTGTCATTCTATTTATCGACGTTTTTCCTCTTTTTTTTTTGACAAATGTGCTGCTATCTCCTGCTATGGATGTGCAACAACACATTTTACAGAAGGTACGGTCTTTCAATTTAAGTGGAATCATGTTAGGGTGCAGGTATGCACGCACGTGCAGGATGGTATGCCTGCTTACAGCGGTGAGACTGACCTCGTCTGTGGCCGAAGGGACATCTCCGCAACAAACGAAAGTGGGGAAGGGAAAGAAACAGGTGAGCGTAACCCTGGCGAAGGGAGCATTGCAGCATGTGCCGCTGGCCACTACCAAAAGTCAAAAGGTCAGGTCTTCCTCCCATGAAACTTTGGAGCCTTGTAATGAGGACTATCGCGCTCTTGTACTGGATCTCCTTCTCTATCGACGCGAAACGCTTCAGCCAGTTTTTGAAGCACTGCAGAAGGAGAGGCAGGCGCTGGACGTACAACTTGAATCGTTGGATGCCAAGATAGCGGAGCTTGTCAGTATCAGAGAGGACATACACACAATGCTAAGGGACGCAGAGCAGCAGCGACAGGAGCAACTAGCTGTCATATTGGAGCATAGCTTTGCGGTGGACAAAGAGAAGATCCAGGAGGTGACGGAGGAGATCACGTTATGAAATTCAGTACCTTCGTGCAGTGGGGTGCACAGGCGTTGATCAACTAGTGCTAGTAATGGGTTATTGCTGCTCTATATTCACACATACGTATATATTGGAAAAGAAAATCAAAGTGCATTTTCCTTTTGTGAGATGGGCCTCCGTTGATTGTTTGCTTTCGCGGGGAAATATGAGGTGGCCAAACACCTGCTGTATTGTTATCACGACACAATTTACTGCCATCACATTATTTTATGTAAAAAAAAATACGTGCTCCAAATCTTCCTTTTCACCCTCTCTCTCTCTCTTTTACTTTCTCCCTTATCGTCCTGTCTAGTACACTTACTCAATATACGAAGGCGCTTCCTCGGCACTCATCGAGTTGAAAGTCTACTCTTCACTGTAGGGCAGACGGGTGTAATACAAGAGCTGACTGCAACTGTAACAAAGCACTTTTACAACTGGTCGATCGTTAAACCCCTCTTTTTTGTTTGTTTGCTAGTGTTGCTGTTATTACAGTTGCTTGTGTTTCCTTAATATTGGCGTAGTCATTTAAAGGGGGTACTACTATTTGTGGTAGCGTGAGTGTGTGTGTGCGCGCGCGACATTTGTTCTTTTTCTTCTCGCCTCGCCCACTCCGGGGTGCATTGAATAGTGGTATTTATTGTTGCGATTTACTGTTTGCTTACTTTATTCTTTCTTTTTTGCTTCGTAAGGTAAATTGAGGTGCACGAGGCGCTATTTTTTTTTTTAATTATTATCTAAGTTATAAACCATAATTCTGGGTCTATGCGCGCCGGATCAGTAAGTTACGCCCAAAATGCAGGCGAGCGCGCTGTCACTGTTGCTACCTCCTCTTCTTCTTCCCCCTCCCCCCTCTCCACCATGCGCATGACGCGTGGCAGTAGGAATAGTTGCATTGTGGCAACTCGTGCCAGCTCTGCGATTGCGCGGGTTGGGAGTCAGGTCAGATTTGTACGCACGGGATTCATGCAAAGCGCATGCTCCCAGTCAGTGGCCAAGCTGGAGGGAGGGGTCCTGTGTGCCACCTCTACTGCACTCCGCACCTTGTCCACGTCAACGACTGCACTCCCCGCTACTAGCTCTCTCGCAACTCCTGCGCCGCTGACGCAAGCCCCGGCAGCACATGAGGTGCATTTGCTTGTAGAGCGTGCCATAGCACAGGGGCAGTGGCACCGCGCGGTGTGCCTCTTTCAAGGCGCCATCTAGCTTGGCTGTGTGCCTCTCACCGAGACATACGGGGCAGTTCTTAGGGCAGTGATACTCCACGGTGGTGCACACGCGTGTGTGCCGTTCATTGAAAAACTCGGCACGAGTCAGGCGTCGCGGTCGGCTCTTTATTGCGCGGCCGCAGATGCACTTCTGACTGAATTTATGATGAGTAGCGCAGGAAAGGGAAGTGGCACAGGTGGAGGTTGCGATGAGGAATCTAGCAATGGCTATGTTGGAAGTCGCGTGCTTGCCGAACTGCTTCCATTGCTGGCAGCCGCACGTGACGCCAAGGTAACTGTCAAGCCACGGCATCGACTGGTTGTATTACAGGCGCTTTTGGATGCGGGCAGGGTGCGGGAGGCGCTGGAACTTGCCGGCCTGGGTGAAGCCTCCGCGTGTGATGGCGCCACGGCCGGACTCACAAGTCCAGAACTGGCGCTTCTCATGTCAGCCGCTGCAGAATGTAGAGACTGGCGCTGTGCGTTGCAGTGCATTCGCTTGTGCATGCTCCAGATAGACTCCCATAGTGGCGTGGCGAGTACTGGAGCTGGTGGCCATTCAAAGCCTGCGTTAGTGCCTACGGAAGTGGCTGTGGTGTATTTGCAAGCCTACACGAATGCACTCTCCAATGAGCATTCCATTTCTCTCCCTGCAGAACAACCGCAGGCGCAGGACGTGGCGGAGGCGTTATACATAGCACAGTCTCACTGTGAGCAGAGCCCGCACCTAACAGAAACTATGGACGTGCTGCAACGGCAGCAGCATGCGTGTGTAGGTTCGTCATCCATGGATGTGAGGGAGGGTGATGGTTTTGGTGAGGTGGCAAAGGCCGAGCAGCTAGCAAGTCTTAGACAGACTGTGGGAGCTGGAGCATCTACCTACGCACTTGCAGCGCCACTCTTGAGGGCAGCCTCAGCCATCCCCAGTCCTCGCGCTATGCAACTACTTGAGACGCTTTTGCATCGCAGTGGCGCTTATGGGCAAGACGGGGACTGTTTTTACAGCACTTGCGAACAGTCTGGCTTCTCTTGTCGGGAGTGGTTGGACGTAACATTGTCGCTCTTCGTGTCTCACCCAAGTCTGCTGAAGGTCTACGCGACGGATAAGGCTGGGAAGAGCAGTGGCCTTCTTCCATGTCGCCCATGGATGGCAGTACCAATTGCAAAAGGCACGGAGCCGTCTGATAGGGCCACTGTGCCTGCCTGGGAGTACGCAACGGGGGTCCTTCTCGCCGCTGCCACCACGGTAAATGCGCAGCAGCAACCAAACTATTATGAAACGGTAGCTGGAGCGGTGATGGTCTCACTCATTGACTCGGCGTATGTTGCTGGGCCACCCTCGAACTTGCAGCTCACAAGAGAGAAGAGGCACGCACGGGTGTTACACTCGGTAACAAGAGGAGAAGGAGGTATCAGTGCATCTTTCGGTGAGGAAAATAGAGACTGCGATGCTCTCCAGGCCCTCGTGACGGCAAGGCAGCGTGTGTGTCAGTGGATGATCAATTCTTTAGAAGCAGGAGAGATGAATAATAATTGTGCCTTACAAGCGTACGTTAGAGTTCTCGCAGTCGCGGCACGCACAACACGAGCATATGCCGACACGAGCGTTGGCTTACTCTTGCGCTTCTTGCTAAGAGAAGGCACGGGAGTCGCTGAAGGCCTTGCGGTAGCATGTCAGGTGCTGAAAGAGATACCCGATGAAGCCCGGGCTCAACTGCTGGCTGGGACGCTCTCCGAGTTCTGTGTGTCCGACTTGCTTCCTCTCCTTTCTGTCTCCTCATTGGCACCACCACCGCGCCAAGGAGTGGCTGCTACACGTCTTTGGACGGAGTCGCTGAGGCACATCGTTGTGCCGCTGCTGATGGCTCATAACAAATGGTCTCAAGCTTGCCAAATACTTCAGGCCCTTGCCGCAGCAGCGCTACCAACACAAATGGAAGTCTCGAAGGGACAGCACGTGGAATTCGGGGGTATTGTCGCGCTCACAAGGGACGAAAAGCTGCGCTTGTGCAAGTGCCAGCGTCATATGATTGAGGGCACTATGGCAAGTATGGTGGCCACACGCGACTATGACGGAATCATACGTGAATGGACGCAGTTGCAGCGTCTGCGTGCCGAGTTAAGTAGTCCCAGCGCTAAAGTAGAGACGGAGCTCTCGCTTTCTGCGGAGGCACTAGTGCCTGCAGTCGCAGCGCTGCTCGAAGGCGACAGACACACCGAAGCGTACACGATGCTCTTCAGCTGTAGCGTAGCACTGAGAACATGGGTTGGGATGAATACTGGTTTAGGTGCGATGCCGGTCGTGCCTTTGCTCCCCCTTGCCTGTCTCTGGGTATACTACATTGCTCGGGGCGGTGAGGCCGACGTAGCTGCCTTTATAGAGGGTTATGTGGATGAGCTGTGGCAGTGTGGCGCGGGTGAGGCTACTATATGTGAGGCGAAACTACTACTTGCGTGTCACGAAGGGCTCGCGCTGCTCCACCGGCATGATCACAGTCAGGGAGAGGAAAGTCCATCACGTCTGGCGGAGGGCGGCTGCGATGACGACGCTATAGCGGCATTCATCACGCTTTCGGCTGCAGTGCACGCTGCCAGGAAGTGGGAGCATTCATCCCTCTACACTGGCGCTGGCACAGCTGCGGCCTCGGTGTGCGTGGTAGCACGAGTGCTAGCCGATGCCCCGTATGCATACCTCTCTAGCGGACTACCGTCAATCCTTCTGGCTGAAGGTCGACGTCTGCGGCGCTGTGATGCAGCAGCCCCCAGTACCCGACGCTGCTATATGGAGATAGAGAAGGTGGCCGAGTTTCTCGTTCCCGCTCTACCACTATCCAGTCGGAGCATGCGAGTGTGGGCGGATGTGTTTGTGTGCTGGCGGGGACAGTCGGTGGGGATAGAAGGAGGAGCAGCAGCAGCAGCCACTCCACTGGGAAGGTCAGCTACGCTACTTGGCTTGCAGGTGGTAGCGCGCGCTACACAGTTGGAGTATCTTACCGTGTCCCTGCACCTTCTCGACACCATCAGTCGCAACTCTTTCCTGACCGTCAAGCAGTGGAAGACAGTAGCGCGTGCCGTCGCAATTGGCGTGGATACAAGTGGGAACGGGCAGCAGCAGCAGCAACTACGCTTGGAGGTTGCACGAAGGGTGGCGAATGGGCTGGCAACTGCTGGTAGTGCTGCAGATGCGTTGGAGGCACTAGAGGAAGCCATTACCATTGCTGGAGTGCCAAGGAGGCGGGATGGAGAAGCGGCAATAGAGTACGCTCTCCTTGCGCTGAGGGATCGGCAGAGGAAGAGCGCAACGGCACAGAGCGTGGTGCAAAAGTTAACTGCTATGCAAGACCCACAGCAGTATAACACCACGGAACGGTCTGCCCTCTCTGCTTGTGCGGCGTTGAAGCAGCTGATAGACTGTCGTGCTTGGGTAGAAGCCGCGACGCTCTTGTTTTGCATTCTTGGCACCAAAGTTGGTGTTGTCACTAAAGGCGGAGAGGGAGAATTACTAGTTCCTTCTCCGCTGCATGGCTTGAGTGCGTCCACAGATAGCAGCTTCCTTGTGTCTCGACAAGCCAGGCGCCGCCAGCAGCAACCACAGCACAAACGTATCACTGCACGCGAACGGGAGGCTTGCGTGCGGGACGGCCTCGTTTCGCAAGTCCTTCTATTGTTAGCAACTCATTGTGAGGTTCCATGGCAAGTCACGCTCCGGTGCTGGTGGAATGTTTACATGAGCCTCCCTTTTGTAAACTGGCAGCAGGAGCAGGCGAGATGTGAGTCTATAGGGCAAACTGGTGTAGCGGAGGCTTTGACTGCGCTTATCACGCGCATGAATGCAGATCAGGCGCCCATTAATGCGTTACTCCTTGTCCTTGGCTTTGCTGTGACACACCTAGGCCTATGGGCAAGCACCGGCAGCACGCAAGCCTCCCGCTTATTCTCTTTGAAAGCGCCGGCAGGCAGTGGGGCCACAGATTTATACGAGGCCATCGCCGAGGCGATAGCGCTGCGGCCCACGCTGACGATGGCCGAGAGACAGAGGTGCAGAGACACCCTCCGCACCATGCACGAGTCGAGGAGCGAGCAGCACGTGGCTGCCCTCGCGCTAGCGATAGCACAAGAGTGCGGGATGGTAGCCGAAGGAGAAGAAGCAGGAGAAGGCACTGGCGTCTTTGCGCCGCACGCAGCCTCGGCTGAACATCATGAAACGAAAGACTCTGTATCAGCCGCACCGCTTGATGCAAGCGGCGTGCAGTGCGAGGATGAGTTAGATGTGCTGGCGGTGCTAGCGCCGCTTCTGTTCATTTCCTCTCCTCGACAACTTGAGCAGCTTGCGACTACCCACTTTGGCGGTCGCTTCCGCGGCTGGCAACTGAAGGCGCTGCTTTATAGGCACGCACAGCCTATTCGTGAGAGGCTCATGTCTGCAGCAGAGCCTAGCGGTGAAGAGGGTGATACGGATGGCGTCGACGCCTCGTTGGTATCGTATCTAGTACATAATCAGACCCTCCATGTGGCCATGTGCGGCCTACTCATGGACCGTCCTTCGCTTATCCACTACCCGAGCCCTCGACAACCTCCGCATGACCACCAAGACTCCGGTGCGGCATCAGTCCCCGTGTCAGAAGAGGAAGAAGAACTTGTGACGGCTCTCTGCACTCGCGTGTTTGACGGATTTCTAAGTCGGGCAGTGGCGCGTGCGGTGTGGGTGCAGTGCGGCACTAAAGCCCGTGCCTTGGCATCGGCGCGGTGGCCACCCGCTGCTGAAGCGGAACTCTGCGAGGCTGTTGTTGCGCTGCGAGGTCGCACACCACCGCAACTAACCTTCTCCTCCTTCGTTTCATCACGAGGAGCAGCCGTTGCGCGTCCATCGCGCCAGGAGATTGCTCACTACTGGAGCGTGTATCATCCTCTTCTGATGCCTGAGCTACGGATGGATGGAGAAGAACTGTGCTGCCTCGCTGCATACGTACCCAGGCTGGAGAAGATTTTTAAGGATTGCGCAGACTGCACAGTGCTGTCAAATGCATCGCTGTCAGGGCTGCAGCAGCAGCAGCAGCAAGAGGGCGAGGCGCAGCGGGACGAACAGTTATGGGAGTTGGCGTCAGAGATACAGCTCCGCCACTTTGATACTCAGACCGCGCCTGCTGTTGTTTGTAGCAACCGCCAGACGAGGCCGACCTGGGCTATATATGTGGTGCTTTCACTTACTCGCAAAGCCCTCAAGAAGCTCCACACGCAGCTAGAGGCGAGCGGTGACAGTTGGCGCCGTACTTTCTTTTCTCCAAGGAGTACTCTTAGTGGTTTCTCCTCTTTGGAGGCTTGCGAAGGTGCGGCGGCGGAGAAGAAACGAATTAGTCGCGTGAATCTCGTGGTGGCGCTGTTGAAGGAACGAAGGCGGTGCAGCAGCGCGGCTTCCCTTTCTCTGCGCTCACTCACCACACTCTTCACCGCAGCTCTCCTGGATGCCAGAGAGGCAGGGGTGCAGGCAGGAGAGGAAAGCACGGAGAGTTGGGTGCGGGTAGGCCTTGACGCCTACTACCACAGTCTCACTGTCAGTGGAGCTGCTGCATGTGAGGTGCAAGGCTCTAGGCTCGCCGCGCTTTACCCTACCGTAGACGCCAATCTGCTTGATGAGGTCACTAAGCAGATGCAGATTACCCACCCACACCCCTCATGTGCTCTCCGTCTTCACAAGGGAAGCAGTTCTGGTGTTCAAGATCCAGTTCTGCGAGGCCTCGTGGCTGGTATTGTCGCAATATGTCAAGCGCAGGAGACTAGCGGTGGCACAAGAGCCGCTCAGCAGAAGCAGCAAGAAGGCACGCTGGTTCCTCGCGCTGCGTCCCTTGCTCTTGTGGAGTGCTTCAAGCGCATGACGTCGCTCCCTATATCTGCTACGTGCCCTTCCTTGGACACATTGCACGCCCTGAGCACTATGCTGCACTTGAAGCCACACGAAGTGCTTTTGATGAGACGAGCGCAGGCACGTGAGGCCCTGGCAGTGTGGCGTGCGTTGCTAGATGCTGATGCGCTGGACAGGATGGACAAGGTACATGCCGCGGTGATTGAGAAGCTAGTAACACCGTCGAGGGGGCAGGAGTGGCAAAAGAAACAACTTCCAGTAAAGCCAAGCATGCGGCGAAGTGCGCATAAAGTGGAATATAAATGAACAGAGAGGAGGTACATATTGGAGGATAGTGGTGCGCAGAGCTTCAGAGCGGCACCGCGTTGTGTCTCAGATTGACTTACTTACTTACTTCTTCTTTGCGTCTACAAACGGACGAATTATGAATTAACACGCGCCAACAATGGCCGCCATTATTATTATTATGTTTTCCTTGATGGAGTGGAGCGGCACATCACCAATCTTCGTTGATGAGTGTGGAGAGAATGTATTCCGCAGCTCTTTACATTTTGTCTTTATTTCTACTTTATCCCCCTTCCCACTTCTTCTTTCTGCTTAAAAAAAAAAAAAAATCCAATTATGATAGCATAAGCAAAGACTTGAGATATCTACCCTCTCGCAAATTCAACTATAAGTAGTCATATTACCTTTTTAGTGTGTTTTAGTGTGTATATATTTTTTTCTTATTGTTATCTACTTTTCCTTTTGTCGTTACTAATCACAGCTATTAATACTTATCTTTTTTTTTTCGGTTCAGGACATGAAGCTCCTTTTGGTTCTCGCTTATCTTGTTGTGAGCGCTGAAGTCTTCGGGGTCACCGTACCTGCCCACGGAGCGTGGTGGAAGCCATCCTTTTTGGCAAGTCAGCGCCAGCCATCCTCTGCTGATGAAAACTCTGCGAGCAGCGACGTACGCAAGCTCTCCTACGCAGAAGGTGCTCACGCCATTCACGCCGGCTTTCGACCGCGTGCGTCTAATCCCTCTCCGTCCTCTGTGGCATCCATCTTCGGAACGGAGGAACTTGGGGGCTCTTCTTTTGCTTTGCACGACAAGGACGAGGCGCGGGCACTGTGGGCACAGATAGAAGCTAGAGGCCGCTATAGTGCGTGCTGGAAGCAAGCAGCAGCGACACTGGCGGGAAGCTGCTCCGCCCTGCGCGCCGATGATGTCTTACGAGGTCAGCTAGCCCTCAGTATGGCTGCGTGCGACAGTGAAGCAGATGGCAGGCTCGCCAGTGCGTTCCATTGCACCAGTGGCAGCAAGGCTAGTACTGACAAGGGCAAGAAAAGAGCAGAGGAGGCTTTGCGGCAGTGCATCAAGTCCCTCAGCGAGGCCAACTACGCCATGTTTGTGCAGTACCGCTTGCATACCGACGTGATGTGCGCCTACCTCCAAGAGGAGTTGTTTCAAGAGCGCACCGAGAGCGCTGTAGCGGCGCTGCAGGAAGAAGCTCTTGCCGCTGCTGAATCCCTCCACGCGGTCAGTCGCATCGGCGCCAACACTGCCGAGGCGCTGCGCGCGAGTCTAGAGCTGCAGCAAGAGCAAGCAGCAGCGGGTCAACTGTTGAGACAGGAGCTAGGAGCACTGAAGGAGGACCAAGCGACCTCGCTTCACACACTCCAGAGCACCACTCAAGCGGTGCTGCATGCCTCTCAAGCAGCAGGCGACTCACTCGCCGAACTCCAAGCCCACATGCACGATGCGGCCGCGGACACCGTGGCCCTCCTCTCAAGGCTTAGTGTGCAAGCAGGAGAGCAGTTTGCTGCTCTCGAGGAGCAAACGGCAGGGCTGGTTCATGTGGTGAGCAAGATCGAAGCTGTTCATAGCATTGTCGCTCGCCGTGCACTCACCCTTGCTCAAACTTCAATCTCAGGGGTTGTTGGCGTTGGTGTTCTGGTCGTTACGGGCACATTGCCAAGCGCGGCACAAGCCCGTGTACCAGCGGTGATGTTTGTCCTGGCGGCGGTAGCAGTTCCATTGCTGACTGGCCGCCCACATCTATCCCTTACGCTGGTGCCTGGCTTTGTACACGTACCATGGCTGACCGCCTGTCTCGCTCTTGCAGTGGGGGTTGTCGTGGTGTGTGTGCACCAGTACGTACCGCCGGCGCTTCTGCAGCGGCAGATGGTGACGGAGGTGAGCGAGGCGGTGGCAGGACGTGCGCAGGAAGCGCTGCAGGTGTGGTTCGAGAAAAAACTGGAGGTGCAGCGCTCGCAAGCTGGTGTGTACGGAAACGACGCAGTGCTGCTGTCCCGTGACAGCAGGGATGCGGTGGTGTGGGAGGGTGCGACTCACTGCACAGCTTTAGTGCCCTGTTCACCGCAACACTCCCCGTCGCCTCGCCAGAGTCTCGGAGCAGCACGTGAGACCTCTTTCTCACCGGCATCCGCTGCCGGGGCAGATAGGGGCTGCTCTGAGGCCGCTGATGCTGGACTGCATCATCCACTGGAGGTGACCATTGCCTATGAGCCACAGAAAAGCGATAATATTCCAGTTGAAGAAATCATTCAAGGTCGAAAGTCCAAGAGCAACACGAAACATGAAGCAAAAAATTACTCGACTGTGACACGCAAGAGAGATCGATCCGCGTCCGCAGCAGCGGCACCAAAGCCAACACCAAAGCGCCGTAGGAAGTGACGCCTGCCTATTGCTGTTGCTGCTACTTTCTCTCTCATTACTACGTGTTTGTTTCTTGTGTGTGTGCGTGTGTGTGCGTGTGATTCTACCATTGTTGTTGTTGTTGTTGTTGTTGTAAATGTTATTATCATCTGCTTGTGTGTAAAAAAAAAAACTCTAATTTTAACTTTTTAACTTTTCCATCCCAGTATATTTGTTTTTTTTTGCTCGAAAACGGATCAGTATATATATACTTACATCGTCGTGTTGATTGGCCTTCGTCACATATGTTGATTTGTTGTTGTTGTTGTCGCTGCTGACACTTTTGTCCGAGATGGTGCGTATGCGCAAGAGAGTGTCTACATGCACGCGCGTAAGTGGAAAAAAAAAAAGATACACATGGGCACCCACGTGTGTGCGCATAGATGTGTGTATGAAAAGTTAAGCCGCTCTCTCTTGCTCTGTGTGTGTGTGTGTGCTTCGTGAAGCCAAGCTGGAGCAACCGCTTCTTCCCACCCCCCCCCACCCGTCGTCTCTACTGGCTCGCATGATATGCATTGCCAGTAGAGACAACTAGAAGCAATTTCTGCTTCCAAGAGCATTGAGCACTAGCGCATCCCCATCACCACACCTTTTTTTTTTTTTGATGGATAGGAAAATGGCTAGGACTGCAAGGGAGCACAGTTAGGGGGAGTACATATATATATATGAGTGTACTTATGCGTGCGTTGTGGGTGTAAAGACTTGACTAGCTACATTGTGTGTGTGTGTGTTTAAGGGATTCCAGTATCTGTTCACTTTAGTTGGCAACAACGCTTCCCATATATATGAGAAGCGAAGATAGAGAAGAGAGTGAGGGAAGGGAAAGTATTGCTGCTGCTGCTGGCACTGTCACAATCACTTGCTTCTGAATTGCTTGTCGAAGATTGTACCATTTTTTTTCTATTTCCTTTTTTTCATGTTTTCACATACTTGGAGCACCACAAGCACTGCATAGTGTTCAAAGCAACGTATCTTCTCTCTCTATATATATATATAATTTGTAGAAAAAAGGTAACTTTTTTTGTCCTTATGACTCAATGCCAAAATATCATTCACCGCGGCGCCGAGACGGGCTTCTCTGATGCTGAGTTCATGGGCTGGGCAGCCGTGGCCGAGGGCGTCCTGACGGAAGCGGAGCAGCATATCATCGTTGTCGCAGAGGAGCCCAGAGACCGCGCGGAGCTAGAGGCGACCTATGCTGCTGAACTCGCAGGTATTGCAAGCCGCTTTGCCCTCCACATCACAAAGACTTTAGCTGTTGCAGCGTGCATCACACCATCATCAGCAGGGCAGTGCAAAAATAAAGAAGTACACGAAGTGGAGGGGAGGCGGCATGAAGAGGAAGAGAAGTATCGACTGACAGCGGCTGAGGCCCGTGAGGCCGCTGAGTCCCTCCAGCTACTGTATGAAGAACAAGAAAGGGCTGTGGCACAGCTGAAGGAGTCCGCGGTGCGCCTGACAGAGCTGCAGGCGGAGGCAACGCGAGTAGAGCAATACAGGCACCACACAGAAGCTGAACTGTACGCAGCTTGGGAGGAGTGCTGCGCAGAAGATGAGGGTGCTCCGAGCGCGGATGAGAGCGGCCGCAGCAGCGATGGAGGTAGCGCTAGGGAGGGAGAGGAGGGGGAGGAGTTAGGTGTGGATGCGGATGGTCTGCTGTCCCTGGCACGTCGACTGCGGCGGGAGTTACGGCAAAGCCGAAGACGTAATGTGCGTCTTGCGGAGGAGCTCAGTAGAGTAGAAGCCGCCAAGGGAGGAGAGGTGTTGCTGATGCACAGCGGTGAAACAGCGAAGGATGCGCTGTGCACCTCACAGCTACCGGCTTCTGAAAGTGAGATTGTCACGCGCAATGACGCTTACGACGATGACGTCATGTTAGTGGAGGATGGCGCCCCTGTGTATCGCCGCATCCTTCAGTCACCGCGTGTGAACCCCGTTACAGCTTCACTATTACGTGCCAAGCAGCAAATTGACGAGCTTCGAGGTCCTTCTCTTGGCCGCATCACCAACGCAGTTAGCAGTCCTATGCCTCATGCAGCAAACGATGGCATGAATGGTGGTGGCACAGCAGCAGCGCCACGTGGTGCGGCTGCAGTTATTCGCGGCCTACAACCTGCCCAGACACCAAGGCCGAAGCCTGGGCCATTGGCTGGAGCCGGCGGGGCAGGGACACCTCTCACTGTTACACCCGTCATATCTCGCGCGCTTTATCTACAATACACACCACTGCGCACGTCCGGGGCTGCTGCTCCAGCTGGCCGATCTCACGCCAGTGAAAAGGAGAAGGCGGAGGCAGGTGGGAATGAGGGAAGCTCTTCACAGTGGAAGGAAAGAATGACTCAACTGCAGGTGGAGCTGAAAGAGCTGCGTCGTGACTTGGGGGCAACCCATCGGCGGAGGTGAGGCACTTATATTCTTTTATATTTTTACATTTGTATTTATATCGCTTCTGTGATATTCGTGTTTATCGTGGCTACCCTCAGGTGTTGATTCGCTGTGTATGCGCAGTGACGCCGCAAGACTGCTTGGGCTTGTTTCTTCTTTTCGCACTCCATTGCATTTAATTTATTTTGTAAAACAAAAACATTTACATTCATCATTCCATATCGAAAAAGATTGTCAAAGTGTATATGTATGTGTGTGTGTGTGTGTCATATAGCGTCTCTCCTTTTTATTTTCTCTCTATTTTATCATTGCCCTGTTGGTATGCCGATGTATATATAGCAAGCAGTCACAGCGAAGGGGCCATACTGGTGCTACCCTTTCCTTTTTATTATTTTTTTTATTTGCTAGCGGTTGCAGATACTGCTACATACATACATACACACACATATATATATAGCAGCTATACATTTGTTTGTTGTTGTTGTTGTTTTTGCGCTTAATTCATTTGAAACATGACCCAGCCGGCCATCCGTGAGTTAGTAGAGATGCGAACGCATGTCTGCCTCCCTGGCGATCCAGTCTTAGCCTTATCCTCTTCTGCCCTTGTCTCCGTAGGAACGGGTCTGCGTGTCTTGCCCTCTGCCCAGAAGCAGAACCGAGGGGATGCAGGAGTGGCCACGGAAGAGCCACAGGTGCTACTTGCTGAGTACTGCGCTGCGGTACAAAAACAAAACCATCCGCAGCACAAACATGTGGCACAGTACACCGTGGAGTCCCCCGCTGCCCGTCGGTACCGCTACAGTGCTGGCGATCCCATCGTCGCCATCGTGGTCAAGAAAGTAAGCAGCCACTTCTACTACTGTTATACGGGAGGTCCCTCACTGGCCGTACTGGACGCACTCAGTTTCGATGGTGCCACCAAGAGCAGCAGACCTCGTCTAGTGGAGGGAGATGTGGTGTACTGCTACGTCAAGAAGGCGAACGCTGCAAACTACGTGAACGCTACCGTATCATCCGCGACTTCCAAGTCTGGCAGCGATGCCACCGCGACGGAAGCAGCAGAGATGGAGCTGTCGTGCACAGCGGCTGAGGTAGGCCTCCCACCAAAAGATTGGACCTCTGGAGAGGCCGTGTTCGGACCCCTGGGTGGAGGCACCGTGCTGTCACTTCCTATTCCATACGCGCGCAGCTTACTGACACCCACACCTGTCAGCAGCAGCAGCAGCAGCAGCGACGGCGGTCGCAAGCGACCCAGAGGAGGAGAAGCGGATGAGAGAGGGGTAGCCCCATGCAAGGAGGAGATGGATGACCTCAACAAGACCGAGTCTGTTCCAGCCTCTTACCTTCTCTCAGCTCTCGGTGCGCGCGTCCCCTTCGAGGTGTGCGTCGGTATCAACGGACTGGCGTGGGTGAAGGGGCAGCCGAGCCGCGTGGACGCTACTGCCGGGGTGCGGCGGACCGTAGCAGTCGCAGCGTGTGTGCGAGAGGCACAGTTCGATGTCAGTCGTAGTGAGATGGACGCACGCATTGAAGGCTATTTCCCTTCTTCTGGATGAGATGTTTTCTGCTGAAGGAAGGGGAGGGGGGAAATGCGCAAGTTTACATGTTTGTGTGTTTGTGTGTGTGTGTGTGTGTGTGTGTATGTCTGTTTCTAGTCCTTGCACAGGTGGGTTTTTTCCTCTAGTTCCTCCTTCCCTCCCCTTCCCTTCCCTTCCCTTCCCTTCCCTTCCCTTCCCTCCACACGGAGACACACACACACGCACACACGATTAAATACGGTTAAGTGGGGCACTTTAAGAAAGAGGTGCCCCCGGAACAATATGGACGTGTCTCATTAAATGATCAAATATAAGTTGTCAAAAGTTAAGCAACACGAATGTGCATACTTTTTACCCACTTGGAGGTAGGTGGCTAGTGTCTTTTCAAGGGCATGATATGCCTCGTTACTTCCTGTAAAGCATGAGTGATTGAAAATATATCGTCATATATATATATATATCATCACACACTATACTCCTTTCTACTTGTATCTTTGTCTTATTTTCTTTTCCTTTTTCTTTCTAATATATATATATATATTTCACGCGTGTCTTGCTAGAATTAGGTAGAAGCTTTGATAGGAGGAGAGAGGTGTCTGAACGAACGGCGCATTGTCTAGCCAAGGCCCACGCATAACATAACACAATTGTATTATTTATCTATCTTCCTAGATAAAAAAATATATTTGTTTTGCTATCGCCTTTCATTCTTAGCTGCTAAGTCGTACATTCGGGAAAAAAGGGGGGCAAATCTTTGTGTAGTTGCTGTATAGGTTGCTACACTTTGCGTCAGATAACTATAAACTGACTTTTGCCGTCGTTTTTCTTTCGAAGGGGTAGCGTCGTATTTGCGATATAGAAAGAAAGGAAGAGGAAGAAGGAACAGGGGAGAGGAGGATGCCAGACTTTAGCCAGTTTATTAAGTACTACAATGCGAGCCTGCCGGCACCAACGAGCAATGATGTGATGCTCCATACGACGAGCACTGGGGCGGGAAGTGACTCAGCCGACGCGGCAGGCACAGCGAACTCGTTTGCCCGCGGCGGGGGTGACGTAGCGACATTCACTCGAGTTGCAGACGCAATGTGGCGCACAGTAGTCTCCGGAGATGCGAAGGACGGGGCGGTGGGCGGTGCAGCGTCTTCGGCAGCAGGCAGCGGGGCCGGGGCTGCAGCTGGAGGCTATAGCGGGAACACCACTATTGCTGCTGGTGGTGGCGCAGGCGCGGCTCACGTCAGCATCACAGTTGGCCGCATGACCGTGTCTACGGAGGATAGATGGAGAATTCAAGCAAACATGCGCCGTGAGGAGGCCAAGAGTGGCCAGGCAAGGAAGGAGTACAACAAGAAGGTGACACGGGCCATCAAGGTGACCAAGGGACCTTCCCCAAATCCAGCGGATGCCTTTCCTCCTGGACGTGGCCGCCTTCTATAACTGTGTGAAATCGAGAGGGAAGGACGCACACACACACGTCTCCTCCTCCCCTCATTGAAGCCACGGATGCTAGCAGAAAGGAGGAGGGACAACGGACGCAAACTGCTTGTGCCCAAGGGGGGGAGGAGGAGGAGAAGAATCTTAACGTGAGCTCAGATCACACCTTGGCTTAAACAGAGGGGAGGGAAAAGGGGGAAAAAGATAGGGGAGAAGTCATACAAGGGTCGTTGCGCTAGTGGTGGGATGGCAATAAGAAGGGCGTACACACTGTATGTTAACTGTCTCTCGCGTGTTCCCCTGGTTTTTTTTCTTTTTACTTTTTGTCTTGCTTGGAAGTCAGCATATGCTCCCTCATATGTACTTTTTCTCTCTGCTCCGGTACGTCTATGAAGAGAAAGGGAAGATACAAAGAGACTCGAGTATTTGGGTGTAGGCTGGTGTCACTGTTTAATCGTACTTGGGAACCCTGAAGAATGGAAGGTGAAAGAAGAAGAAAAAAGACATGTAGGTGGTGCCATATCATTTAACTTTCTAAAGTTCTTCAGCTCACACTCAGTGAGTATGAATTGCCGTGATGCTATCATGCATGCGCAGTGGGCAGAGAGAAGCGTGTAGCAGTTGGCGATTGTCTCTCTCTCTCGTCTTCGCAGTTGAGGGAGATCGCGATGCAACACAAAAACAATGTTTTGCTACTTCTTTATACTTAGTGCTATCCTATCTTCTTACTTTGTTTTATTCTTCTTCTTAAAACGTCTCCTACATATGTGTATGCGAAGGAAAAGAAATGGAGGTCGCGGGATCACGTTCAGGGAAGCGCACAGTCACTACTGCGAGTGGCAACAATAGGGGCCATAATGGTACGAAGGCAAATAAAATTGAGATTCAGAGGTCTAACCTTAGCACAAGTCCTATTCAGCGTTACGAGGCGGCGTGGGAGGAGCAATATGCAGATGAAGACAATATCAATGATCCCTTTGTCTCGCTACTCACCCGTGCCTCTGATACTATAAGTAAGGAGCGAGATCGTGGGGATCTCTTGACTTTACAAAATGCTCAGCTGAAGGCTCATTTAATCAACATTGCACGAGCGTATCAACATGATAGTGAAGAACAAGGTGCCTCTGTGCTTGCTGGCCTTGCACTTCATAAGTACGTGCGCGATACTTTGCTTGAGCTGCTGCCACCGCCGCCGCCGCCACCTACTGGCTCCTCTTTGCAAAAGTGCGATTCGCACTTCCATCACAACGGAAGTGCCAACAATGCCAATGCACCTAAGCAAGCCGTCGGTTCTTCCTCTTGTGGTGGTGATCATGCAGCGATGACTGGCACCACGCATGCTGATGTCTCTGCACAACACGAATGCAACGCACAAGTACTGAAGGAGAAGGGGCGAAGTGGCTTCGTCAAGAGTAGAGTCAAAGGGCAAGAGCACGAGAGTAAGAGTAAGGAAGAACAGCTGCGGTGTGCATCCACTCACGAGGAGGATGTAGCGCGCATGACACGCAGACTACGAAGAGCGCTGGCACCACAGCCAACATCTGCGCAGCTATCTCTCGTTATTGACGCCATGGTGCATGCGCTAATGGCGGACATGCGAGTCAAGCTCCCCGGGGTTGTTCTGCACTTCACGCAAGTAGCCGAGTGTACTTACAGACTTCGGATGGGGTCGGCACCCGGGGTGCCAGCTTCAGCAAAATGCGCGTATATCCAACCGGCACAAGGCCCCGTATCTACAGTCGACAGAGACGGCGGCAAGTACACAAGGAAGCGAGTGATGGTGAAGAAACAAATGGATACAGAAGGGCCAAACTGTGGCGCTCTCGTCAAGGAAGTTACTGTACACCTCTCCATTGATGACGGCCGCCTGTGCATCGTTCAAGGAGGCGGGCACGTGGATCTGCTGGAGTACCTGGATCGCCGCCTGCACCTATAAGTGAATCTCGCTTTCAACACGCATAGAGAATGCGGGAGAAGAGAAGGGGGAGAGTAAGAGAGAGAGATCCGTGTAAGAAGAAGAAGGTAAGGAGAATGCAATCGGAACTGCCATACATAGCTAGGAACGTCTGCTCTCAAGAGGATATGGCCCAGCGATACGCTGAATTGCCTCCATATTCATCATTTTACTTTTCTTCCCCAGTCGCGTTGCCTCTGAATGCGCCTACTCTCGGCACAGCGAATATGCAGAAGGGAAAAGCGCCATGCATATATATATAGCGTCTAGTTGCTGTTTTTTTTTGCTGTTGTTGTTGTTTATCTTTGGTGTATTATCACTCTTTTCCCTCCATGTGCGCGCGCCTGTGTATTCATTCTTTCCCCCCATCATCCTGTAGCACTCTCACATAAACGGAAGGAAATTCGTCGTGTATACGTACAACAACAAACAAAAATAAGAGTCACAGCTTTCACCGTGTTCATGACCTCCTCAAATTCTACCTTCTTTTGTTTTTTTTACTATTGGAGCTCTTGTAAGAAGGACGGGGAAGCGCATATGTAGAGAGCGAAACGCATTCTCGTCAGATGCTCATACCTACCACTGTTATCACGACGTAACTCCCTATCAGGTACTTTCAATAAAATATATACAGCAGCAATCTTCCCTCTCAACGTCAACATATATACATATATATATTTAGAGATAGAGAGCCATTCATTCTTATACACACGCGTATCTGCACGCCTTTCCATTTAATACTTTTCCTTGCTACCACACTAAAATAGCCACAACGGCAAAACGTAAAAAAAAAAAAAAGAGAAACAATTGCGAAACCCATACTTTAAAATCCCACTACTTCAACAATGTACTCGATATATGGATTTCAACATGTCTACTACATGCTTGTACCCTAGTCACATGGGAAGGGGTGGGGAGAGGCACCATGCCACTTGTGTTTCTTCCTTCTGCAATGCTGCACTAT
>JASANZ010002120.1:0-48958 GCA_030849805.1 Sergeia podlipaevii
GCAAAGGACCCGGAGCTTGCGGATGGGCCAGAAGCAAAGAGGCTGGAGAAGGCGATGAACGACATCGCGCGAAGAATGGCGGAGGATGAAGTAGAGAGGCGACTGTTTGGCCTTCTTTGTTGTGGCAAGTTTCATAGCATGTTCCCCTTCTTGCCCGAGATGGTTGCCCCCGGCATCGCACTCGCCGAGGCACGCCCCATGGAAGATCAGGCGTTCCGTGCGTTCGCCAACGAGCTCGCTGACCTGCATGCGGAGCCGCGGCCCAACAAGCACGCCATCGCGGAAGTGGAGGCGGAGCTCCGGGACCGCGCGGAGGAGCTGGGCGGCGAGAAGCTGCGTGCGCAGGAGGAGGCGCGGGCCGCGTACCCGTTCCTGTCCAAGCGCGTGAACAGCGTGCCGCTGTTTGACCTGCCGCTGAAGAGCGACGAGAAGTTCCAGGAGCTGGCTGCTGTATGGGAGTCTGCCCTTGCGCCGAATGCGAGCGCACCACGCGTGAAGGGGGAGGAAGTGGAGGCAGTGAGAGCAGCACAGGAGCAGTTGCTCGCTTGTGCGGAGGAGCTGGCGACTCTGCAGAAGCAAACAGACGCTCTGCGCGCTGTGGCAGATGAGGAGGTACGTGCAAGGAACTCTTTCCTTCCCTTTGTGGGGGTTCGTGGTGTCCCGTTGCGCGAGCTTGGAGTAGGTCTTGATTCCAGGTTTGTGGCTTTGTCAGATGAATGGTTAAAGCTCAAAGCAGTTGCAGATGGTGGAAGCGAAAAGGAGGCTAAGCTGAAGCAGATGGAGGCACAGCTGCAAGCTGTTGCAGAAGGGCTGGCACGGAACGTGTTGAGCGCGGAGGATGGGCTTTTAGCGTCCTACCCGGGTTTGGCGTCGGCACGAAAGGTTCCAGGTGGCGCACTGTTCTCAGTGTTGAGACTCCGGGGTGACCCAGTGCTTGCACGGCTGACGCGGGAGGCGGAGATGTTGGCGAAGGATCCGCGGGTGAATGCTCGCCCACTCGAGATGCTTCGCGGCCGCATGGCGCAGCGCATCATCGCGCTTGCGACTGAGGATGCTGAGGATGAGCGGGCAGCCGCCATTGCTCGCGTGACTGTACTTCGCGAGTACCCCATGTGCGCGAGGGATGTAACCGAAGGGGTTGGAAAGGATGCCCTCTTTGCAACTCTGGCGGCTCGTCGCATGGCATTTCTCAGCGATCCAGTGAAAAGTGCAGATGCCTTGCGCGACGTGGAGGATGCAATGTACGATAGGGGAGTGGAGGTGGAGAGCGTGCGTCGCCGACGCCGCCGTCCCGCACACCCGCCGCGTCTGCTACTCATTGACGACATCGCTGTAGATGAATCTATGATGCTGAATGCAGGAAGCGGCACACCACCGCTCTCAGACTACCACACGCGCCGACAACGCCACAGACGGGCACGCGCTATGGACGCAAGCGAGGCGCCGTCCTTCGATGGCGATGAGATCTACGAAGCCGATGAAGATGTGTCTCTCCCGCCCAAGTCGCGGCGTGTAGCTGCGATGCGCAAGAAGGATGGCTACTATCAGGAGCTCCAGTCGCTGCGAGATGCACTGGTAGCCGAAGATGAGGCAGCCAACGCAGCCGCCATCCGCTGTGTAGAGGAACAGATGCGCGGTCGTGTGGAGCAGCTGCTGGGTGATGAGAGCAAGGCCCGCCGCGCAGAAGTGAGAACAGAACAGCGACTGCAGAGGCGTTATCCCTTCTTAGGCACGATGGTGATCGGTGAGGCACTCAGGGAAGTTGGGCTCACGGAGGACAACGAGTTCATGGCACTCGCGAAGGAGCGTGAGGTGCTGCTCGATCGTGTGAAGAAGCAGCAGCAGCAGCAGCAAGAGGCGGTGACAGAGGGCAGTGATAACAGTATTGGTAAGCGCAACAACAAGAAGGGGAAAGGAGGAGGCGACGAATCATCCTCGTCATCGGCGCTTTCCTCTCTTGTCATGAAACTGGCGAAGGTTGAGCAGCGTATGAAGGCGCGAGCGAGCGAAGTCGTGGCCCAGCACGCGCGTGAAGAGGCGACACTGCAGCAAAGGCTGCCCTTTGTAGGGTCTCTGCCTGGAGACGTTGCGCTGCGTCACCTGGATCCTTTACGTCTTCCCGAAGTGGTCGCACTCCTGCATGAGCATGGCAAGTACATGAATGATCCTTCCCTGATGCAGCAGCAGCAGCAAGGAGAGACAGAGGGAGAAGGGGAAGGGAGGATGCCGATGCAGGAAGAAGCGGCAGTAAAGAGGCTTGAGAAGGCCATAAAAGACATTGTGGTTCGTGTCGCGGAGGATGAGGCTGAGCGTGTGCGCCGTCAGCTGGTGGATCTCGAGAACATTCACATCCGATTCCCCTTCTTACTGGAAGAGCCTGTGCCGGGCATCACGCTGGTCGATGCAGCTGTTTTCAGCGATCCCGAGTTCCGTGCAATTTGCGGCGGACTTGCTGAGATGAAGTACGAAGACTCACCCAATGAATCTGCCGTGGCGGTGCTGGAGGAGTCGCTCTGCAGGCGCGCCGAGGAACTAGCGAGGTCGAAGCTGCGGGCAACAGAAGCGGCGCAGGCTATGTATCCCTTCTTGCCGAAACGCATTGATGGCGTCCTGCTGGCCGATCTGCCCCTCGCTACCAACGAGGAGTACCGCCGTCACACGGAAAACACGGGGGACTCTCATATGTCTACCGTTACCAAGGGATCCACCGTTGTCTATTCTATTGAGTCCGCACTCCTGGCCGAAGCACAGAGCCTTGCTTGGGACGTAAAGGCGGTGGAGCTATACCGCCTTGACGAGGACGCCGCAGTGAGGGCGAGGAACCCGTATCTGCTGTACAACGATGCATGCGGGGTACCTCTGCGTGACCTGCCTCTGGATGAGGACAGACACATTGCAGTCTTGAAGAAGCAGCGATTTGGTATTATGGCGCGCGAAGTGTGTGACGTGGAGGCGCTTGAGGTCATCAACTCAGAGCTGCGCGAATATGTTGACAAGCATGTTGTACCAAAGATAATTGCGGATGATGTCAAGGGACGACGCCGCTTTCTTCCTCGCAAGCGACGCACGGCGCAAGTGCTCTTTGTTGTGCTCGAGATGGATGCGGATGAGGAAATTTCGGATCTGCGCACAAGTGTTATCAACAACCCTTACACCACCGAGGAAGAGACGGAGAAGGCAAAGAATGACGTGCAGGTGCGCGGCAATCGCCTTTTGGAGTCGTATGAACGTGCAGAGCACAACATCGCGGTCGATCTACGGCGTTTGCGCCTTGCCTACCCCATGTGTGTCCGCGATGTCAATCCAGCCGTGGAGCAGGACGACTTCTTTCACACTCTGCGCGCGACCTATGAAGACTGGATGCGTATGTCTGACCCCGATAGCAAGACTATCGAGGACGTTCAACACGAGATGTGGCTACGTTCAGTCGGTCTCATTGGAGATGAGCGCTGCGTCATGGATGCACTCGAGGACTACTGCACAGCAGAGGCCGCGTTGAGGCTGGCACGCGCGCAGAGACGACCTGCGCAAGACGTGGATAGCCTTCTGCAGAACAGAGACGATACACAGACCACTCACAGATTGTGGCGCAAGCGTCAAAGCCGCCGACGCGTGCAGGCGCCGGTGTTTGGACTGCCGGAGGATAACGAGGGACTCGAGTTGGAGGAGGATGAAGGAAGGGAGTTGGAGTTCTTGAGCGCCTCCAAGGCTGCGAATGTGACGGCTGCTACCGACTCTTACTACCTCTTCCTGCAAAAGCAAAAGGCCACACTCACTGCCGACGGCAAGCAGGCAGCGGCGCGGTGTGTGTCGGCGCTCATGAAACGAAGGCTGCGGCAGCTTGCAAGCGACATTGGCAAGAGAAGGCTGGCAGAGGAGCGATACAACAACGCAGTGCTGAGGCGCTACCCCTTCCTGCGTCTACAGGCCAATGCGATGGGACTTGCTAAGATTGGGTTGGACGACAACGAGGACTTCTTACGACTGGTGGAGGAGCGCGAGGAGATGCTGAAGCCGCCGGAGGATATCAGAGAGCGCTACCCGTTTCTGCCAGAGAGCATTGAGGGAGTTCCGATCGCAGTGCTGGGTCTGGAGAAGGACGACGAGTTCATGCGGCTGGCCGCACAACGAGAGGACCTGATTGGGCCGCTGCGCCGCAAACTCGCATGTGTGCTCCGCAAGGAGGAGGAGATCAAGACCAAGTGTGCAGAGATCATGGCTACGTATGTGGCGACTGAGAACAACCTCCGCACGCGGTACAGCTTTCTTCAGCCTTCCACGCTGCCAGTCCCCTTGGCAGACTTACATCTTGAGACCAAGGAAGAGTTTATCGCGCTCTACGCAGCGTACCTGCAGCTGCCACGCGCATCGGCCCCCAAAACCCCCGACCTCGCTCGAGCCAGCTCCGACCGCGACGCAAGCAGTGCGGTCAGTTGCATCGGGAATTATGAAGCGAAGCTTCGCGCGGAGAAGCAGATGCGCGACCTCGTACGCAAGCTGGCAGATGAGGAGGCAGCGTGGCATTGGAGCCAGCTGATGGAGGTGGAGAGCCTTGCAGACCGCTACCCTTTCCTGCCTATGGAGCCCGTCACTGGTATCCGCCTGGGGGAGCTTGGCGCCACAGATGACCAGCAATTCCGTCTCCACGCCAAGGAGCTCGAGGACGCTCGCAAGGACACGGCCTCAGGGGGACAGAATGTGGAGGCGGCTGAGGGACAGCTCCTGAAGTATGTGGTGGAGCTTGCGAAGGCGAAGAAGGCGGAAGTGCAGAAGCGCCAGCGCCGGCACCGGCGTCTGCCAATGCGCGTGGATGGTGTGTTAATCTCTGACATTGAACTCCCAGACGCGCGCGAGGTAGAGGAGAGTGAGGACGACACAGCTCTCACACCACACCCACTGCACCGCCGCGCAGCGGCACGTGCCAAGGCAATCAAGGTGCTGAGGAACGACGAAAATGAAGCCGTGCGGGCACGCAACCCTTTCTTGGAGTCCAACGACGTCTGCTGTGTTCCTATTCGCCAGCTCATGCTCCGCGCTGACCCGACGTATCGCTCCTACATGAAGAAATGGCTGCAAAGCCTTGCGAAGGAGTCCATTGATCGTGACACGATTCGCATCTACGAGGACCTTCTCCGCGAGTGCGCCGAGGAGCAGGCGGCGGAAAATATCACGGAGGAGACGTTGCTGCTTCAGAAACTCTCTGAGGCTGGCTTGCCACCTCCTGGCAGCGCTGACGTCTCTCCACATGCAATGCTCACCATCCTTCAGACCTCTGACGTGGATGCCGTGAAAAATCCAGATGATCTATTGAAGGCAATCGGCGGCAGAACGGAGCGCATGCAGCAGATCTACCGCGCACATGCGGACGCAGAAGAGGCGGTCGCGGCGCAGCTGGGCAGCCTACGTATAGAGTACCCCATGTGTGTGCGTGACGTCAATCCAGCCGTCCGCGGTGACGAACGGATACAGTCGCTCGAGACGGAGCGCCGTGAGCTGCTGAAGAAGTACAACAACAGTGACCTCATCAAGACGATCGAAGAAGAGCAGAAGAAGCGTGGGGTGGAGCTCATTGACGACGCACAGTATGTTTCTGACGCCCTGCGCGACTGTGGAGAGTCCTCCACGAGGCCACTGGCTCAGTTGAAAGCGGAGCAGCTGACAAGGCGCTGGCGCTACATGATGCTGACGCGTCACCACCGCAACCGTATGTTGTCCTTTATTGACCTGCCGGAAGGAAAGTCGTCGAGCGGCAGGCACGGAAGTCGTAAGAGCCGCGAACGCAAGAAGCGGAGGTCGAGCTGGTCTGCTCTTGAGGTGAGTGTGGTGCCGGACAACGTCTTTGCGGAGATTCCTGAGGACCACAGGCGCACGTCGCTGCTGGGCAGCGCGGTGGAAGAAGAGAATGCGGAGGCGCTGGGCGGGATGCAGCAGCGCGGCGGCAGCAGCAGCAGCGGGGCGGGACCGGAAGAAAAGGAGGAGGAGACAACGACAGATGGGAACTTTAAATTTTCTCGTACGGAGAAACGCAAGCGCAGGCCACGCTCGCGCAGCTCCATCAACGCTGAAAGCGTTCCTGACAACGAGGCGTATCAGATTTTAGAGGACGGCGTGCATCCGCAGCGCGTGCCTGACAGCAGGGCCTCCTCTGTGATAGATGACTATCTGAGGAGCACTGTGAACACCACGGGCACCACGCCTCGCAGCGAGTTGGACAGTGATGCCGCAACCACCACTACGGCGACTGGGGGTAAGAAGAGGAGGCGCGTGGTGAAGAAGCGCCTGAAGCTTCGCCGCACGAGCGTTACCTCCCAGATATCCATCAGCGCGATTCCTGATATAATACCAGGGGAACTGGTTGAACACGGCATGGACAACATTGGCAACTCGACCACTTATACCACACCGCCGCAGAGACCTTCCTCGACGACGGCCAGCAGCATCGCCGGTATCAAGAGGCCAGGGCTGAGGAAACGCCTGCCCAATGCCACTACTACAGGCGACGGTAACGCCAGCACAACTGGGAGCAGCGGAGAGGCTGGAGTTGTGAAGCAGCGGAAGCGTGGTACCTCACGGATGTCATCGCAGGTAATGCTGGCGTCGGGAGAGGCACCTGAGGTGTCCATGAGCCCTCTGAGACCCAGCACAAGCGAGAGTGGCGCCACCGCTGAGCTTGCAGCCAAGGCAAGAAATGAAATGAGCAACGCCCCAACCCGCACGCTCGATACAGGCAGCACCCCGAACAGGAAGGGCTCGCAGCAACGCAAGCGTCAGAGCACCCGTCAACGCCTGGGGGAGATATCCGCAGTGGCTGAGAACGATGCGGGCGAGCTCATTCCGGCCGCGACAGACGACTTGAGACCTATTACAAGCAGCGGCAGCAGCACAGGTTCCTCGCAAAGGCGGCAACGTGCAGGAGGTGTAGCGAGCAATCACAGCACCAGCCGCACCGGTAGCAGCAGCGGCAGGGCAAGGGGGGGAGTGGCCAAGAACGGCAACGCCGTCAAGGTTCCTGCGCCACCATTGAAACACACAAACAAGACCTCCCACGTGGTCAACACGATCATTTCCGATGGCGGGGTGTTGCGAGTGCGCGATGACGTTGGTGGTGAGCCGTTCCTGGCCCCGGCTGGTGGCAGTGAGTACTACATCGGCAGCGTGATCGCGCAGGACCAGGCTGAGAGCAGCGAGATGGAGAGGGAGATGGCGTACATTCTCTCGCTTCTACGCCGCACCGCGGCCTCCTGCGCACGGCCAGTTGAGGCAGAGGAGGTCGAGGCCGACGCAATGATGATGCGGCTTGTGTTTGAGAACTACGACCTGGAGATGTACGCCGCAGCAACGACTACGACTGGCCGCAAGCGCACCCCACTGACCCGTGCAAGGCTTGCCGAGATCGATGCTGACCTGCAGGCAAGAGCTATGGCGCTCTCGCAGCGGCCACGCCCTGTGGAGGGAGGAGGTAGCCTTGCAGCACGTGCACAAGCAGTTCGGGCAGTACGACGCCAGCAGCAGCAGCAGCAGCAGCGACGGGATCAGGCAGATGTTGTGGCTACTACCGAGGGTGAAATGGTTGGATGGAACAGCGCATCAAACCCACGTAACGTTCCTATGCGGTGGGCTCACTTGACGAATGAAGAATTGGAGAAGAACGAGGGCTTGCGGCGCATCATGGAGAGCACGAGCGGGAACAGCCAAGAGGGCGAGGAGGCAGCAGCGGAACGAGAACGCCGCACACAGGGCCGCGTCAATGCCTATCTTACGAACTGGTCGCTTCGCAAGGAAGCCGCCAACGAGGCGCTCTTTGCCAGATACCCGTTTTTGCCGTGTCTTTCGAGCGGATTTTCTCTCCTAGAGATTGGCTTTACAGACGACAAGGAGTTCCAGAACCTCGCGCGCAACACCGCCTACAGCACGAGCCCGTACCTGCAGGAGCAGATGCGCGCACGTGTGGAGCAGCTCGCGTCTTCGAAAGCAGCACAACAGCAGAAGCAGCAGCAGCATCAAGGCAGGAACTACGTGGGTCGCGTGCGTGCACTCGTGGACAGCTCGCGTGGCACCACCGCAGGATCTGTCGCCACAGTGGCCACACTGCCCGTTCCTTTTAAGGGTGAAAGTGACCTGCTCAAGCGACTCAAGGCGATTAAGTCGCTCGGGGAGGAAGAGAACGAGGATGCGGGTCTTGTGGAGGCGATTCGGGTGGCGCGCGTTAAGCAAACGAACAAGTTCTTGAGTGCGCGTCATCGGATCAACTTCGTTGCACAGTGCAAGCTGGACGCGGAGAAGCTCATCAAGCGCATGATTGTTCGCATGAAACGCGAAAAGACGTCTGATATTCCGCTGAGCATGGAGGACGTCGATGCGCTCCGCTTCTTCTTTGATGGCGTTGACGCTGGGCAATTCGGTGTGCTGGACCGCGTGGACTTCACCGATTTTGTGTTTCTGACGCTCTGCGAGGACCTGAAGATGGGCCGAGCACAGGTGGAGAAGGTGGCGTTTCCCGAAATGACGGACGACGCGCTGCCCGCCTTGGTGGACTTCAGCGAGTTCTGCAAGTTCTTCAAGGCCATTGCGCTGCAGGAGCTGTGCAGGCAGGACGGTAGCTTCGACTCACGCGTGGTGATGGTGCCGTCGGCGCCGGTGCAGCAGCGGCGGTACAGAATGGTGGCGGAACCTGGGCGACCAACGCCTACCTCTACGCCGCGGGACTTTCTGAGAGCTGCTGCCGCCACACTGCAGGAGACCTCTACATTCCCCACACCCAGCGACCCGCGACGTGCGTCTACCACATCCGCGAACGCGAGTGCGTTGGAGGGGCGGCGAGTAGGAGGGTCGCAGCTGCCGTCAACGTTGAATGGGAGGAACCGACGGACCGGTGGATACGGGCAGGCGGACTCAACGAGCAATGATTGGTTTAGTCACAGCGCTGGCGGATCTCCACGATAGCAAAGTAAAGAGAGAAAGGACGGCGTTAGTTGCGATGCCTTTTCATATTTCTGTTCCGTTGTTTTTATTTATTGGTGTGTTTTTTGACTTTTGTTTATATAACGAAAAGCGGCAATACATTCTTTATTGCTATCATCATTTTTTTTTTTTTTAGGTAGCGGAACTGTGATGATGTTGAAGAGGCAAACACTAAAATAGCGCACTATATCTATCTGAGCACTACTTACAGTAGATATGATGCTTAGCTTCTACACATACGCAATCGAGCGGAAGGCGAGGGAGGAATATAGGGAAGCATCCTCTTGCTCCCGTATGTTGATATATTCAAAATAAAATAAAATAAAGAGATGAAGTGGACACCTTACTCTTTCTCACTGATGTATTTATTTTATTTTATTTTCTCTTTGAACCTCTTCTCTTTTCCTTTTATCTTTCCTTTTTTGTTATTGTTGTTGAAGCACACATTCACTCAGACGTTTATTATATATTTCTCGCCATTCGCATAACATATTTTTTTTTTACAGAAAGAGCACACACATTATTCAAATAGATAACATTTATATATATATATATATATATATATTTGTTGTTGTTGTTGTTGTTTTTCTCTTTTCATTCTTACCTATTCAGCGTATAGCTCACGCAGCAGTCACTGAAGCTATATCGCCTTTTCTCCGCTTCTTGCTGAAAGGGATGAAGGGTGCTTAGCGCACGCATAACTTAAAGATAATAAAAGCGGCAAAGAAAAAAAAAGTCTACAACGGCATCGTAGTAGAGATGGATGAGCCACCAAAAATTGTGGTGATTGGAGCCGGTCCTTCAGGTCTCGGTGCAGCAGTGCGTCTCACGGAGCTCAAGCACAGCAATTGGCACCTCTACGACTGCGGTGCAGCCCCTGGCGGCCTCTCCTGCAGTTTTTACGACAAAAATGGTTTTACGTGGGACCTCGGCGGCCACGTTATCTTCTCTCATTATCAATATTTTGACGATGTGATGGATCTGGCAGTAGCAGACTGGAACCAGCTCCGGCGCGAGTCCTGGGTGAGGCTGTGCGAGTGCTGGGTGCCATACCCTCTGCAGAATAATATTCATCGGCTTCCTGACGAGGTACGCAGTCGCTGCCTCGCCGGATTAGAGGCAGCAGCAGCTGCACGGCGACAAGAACAACAACACATCAACAACGATGAGCGGGCGGAAAGTACAAGCGAGGCGAGTTACTCTTCAATGCAGCAAGAGAAGATAGTCGCAGCACCACATCACGCCTTCTCCAACTTTGAGGAGATGTTTGTTGCCCAATTAGGCGAAGGTATTAGTACTCTCTTTATGCGTCCTTATAATTTAAAGGTCTGGGCCGTACCTCTGTGTCTCATGGGCACCGACTGGGTAGCAGAGCGGGTGCCATCGGTGGATGTAGATCGTGTGAAGCAGAGCATCAGGCTTGGTCGTGACGACTTAGGCTGGGGCCCGAACGCGACTTTTCGGTTTCCCCAGAAAAACGGAACAGGAGGCATTTATCAATCGGTGCTGGATACACTACTGCCACGAGGTCACTGCTCACTCGGGGATCAACACCGCATCATCGCCATCGACGTCACACGCAAGCAGCTCACATTTGCCAGTGGGGACTCTGTCGAGTACGACGCGCTGGTGTCAACAATGCCGCTCGATGAACTACTGAGACTTATCGCAGATGGCCTCACGAAGGCCCTATGTTGTGTGCGCAATGGACAAGGGGGGAGTGAGCATAGTAGCAGTGGGGAGGATCCTCCCCTCACCCCGAGGCGCCTGCGCGAGATCGCTGATCAACTTGTACTCAGCTCTACGCATGTAATTGGGCTTGGCATACAGGGCAGCCCTCCCGCCCACCTCAAGACCGCCTGCTGGATGTACTTCCCAGAGGACAATACGCCCTTCTATCGTGCCACCGTCTTTTCCAACTACGCCGCGAGCAACGCCCCCGCGGGATGCTGGAGCCTGATGCTAGAGGTCAGCGAGAATGCCCGCTTCAAGCAGGTGAACGCCAGAACAGTGGTGGAAGACTGCGTTCGTGGCTGTCTCGCGGCTTCTCTCCTTACCCCGGAGGATACAATTGTTTCTCGCTGGCACCATGTGCAAAGCAAAGGTTATCCCGTGCCGATGAATGGTCGTGACGCCTGCCTGCACGAAGTGCTGCCTGTATTGCGGGATGTGTTTGGGATCTACAGTCGTGGTCGCCTCGGGGCATGGAAGTATGAAGTGTCCAACCAGGATCACTCCATGATGCAAGGGGTGGAGGCGGTAAATCATTACCTGTGCACTGTCGGGCAGCGTATCGTGCTGGAGGAAGGACATTCAGGGAACGAGGAGACGCTGAACTGTCCGGATCGCGTAAATGGCAAGCGAGGGACTGCGCGGTGTCGGTTGTTGGGGAAGTGAGCTCAAGACGGACTTTAGTACCACTTCAGTTGCTAAGCAGCCAGCCCCCGGCGCACTCCCTCGCAAGTTTACCCTAAAAGGATGTGGGCACGTGGGATGCTGTCTCTCTTGCACACGAGAGGAAGGATGATCTGAGAAGGGTGCTATCGTCGATCCGTGCAAAACTGATTGACACGCCACCGCCACACAGCCATTGCTTCTACAAATGTTGGAGCGAGGCGTGGAATCACTTGGTGGACGATGTCAAGGAGTGTGTTGCCCGAGAGAAGTGTTCAGGCACATTGATTGTCAAGCGCACCGTCCTCAGTGTGCATCACTTTGCAGCTGTCAACGTGGAGTATGAGGTGTTCTGTCTCGGTCCTTTGTGATAATGATATGTTTCACAAAACTCACCCAACGGAACGCTCGCTTATGCGGGATCTTGAGAAACGGTATGGTGACGTGTTTCGCTGCACGGACCTCAAGTACGCCGCGGAGGAGGTAGGCTGAGGAGGTGAAAGAAGGCACCATCCTCCTCATGGGGTCAGTGACGTCGCCCAAACAGTAGCTTGCAGTGGTAGAGAGGCAGAGCAGGGAAAGGGGGGCCGGAGCTGCACCGGTTTTAATTGTTTTGGTTACGTTAATTGGTTTCATCCTTTTCATTCACATAAAGCATCTTGTTTTGCTTTGTTTGTTTGTTTCTCGTGCAAAAGTTAAGAATAATAGTAGTGATGTGAAGTACAGTAGTCTATCTTCGTGTTGTTGTTGTTCTTTTTTTTTTTTTTTTGACCCCCTCTCACCTTCACGAACCCATCTCGACAGGCGGGGGGGGGGGGGCCACGACTTTGGTTTACGTCAAAATCAAGAGTGAGAAGAAATAATGTGCACATCGTAAGGGAACGATCCTAACGAACAAAACATAATTTTCTGAAATGATGTATTTGCGCATCAGAGCTCGAGAGGCTTCCTGAAGGATACTATGGACGGCTAACAAAATGCAATCTCGCACGTGGATATCGCTCCCTCATGCAACGGTGATCCTGCAATAACTCGGATTCGAAAAAAAAAATGATCCTTCCCTTTGCCCTCTTACCTAATTCTCTCCACTCACGCACACGCCCACCTATCACCTATATCTATATCTATATATACGTATGTGTGGACGTAGAAGAAGCAAACAATATATACATATTTAGTTGTTAATGAACTCTAGAAGACGTAGTCTCTCCGGCCACAGCGACGACGAGGAACTGTTCTCTTTTGCTGGCCATCACAACAAACATATCGACTCCCACTATCACTCACGGGAAGAAAACAACACTAGTACTGGCATCACCACTGCCATGCGGTCTGCAGGCGCAACACGACTTCGACATGGCCTTTCTGCCCAGCAGCAGCAACAACCGCCCTCTCAGCGATACCTCACTCGTGCTACAGATAGTGTACCAGCGCCTAGCCCGCCCCTTTCCTTTTCCATGAGAGGAGAACAAGAAGACGACGCATACTATGCTCAGCTTCACGACACAGCGGGTACTCCACCTACCATGGGGCTCTTGGGTACTGCTGTCGAGGTTTCACTGTATCAGTGGCACGATGAGAACCGCACTGTGGGTATGCCTTCAGCATCCGCACCACCTCCGCAACCACCCGCAGCGGTATCAACGTTTCGCACTGGGATAGCGGGTCTAAGGGCGAAAAAGAAGACTGGCAAACTAGGCCTCGTGCGCGTCATAGACGCCCCGCAAGAGATTAACACTCCAAAACCCAACGCCACACAACACATTACAAATAGTGGTGATGCATCTTTCTGTGCATCCAACGACAACACTCTGCAACACGTACCACACACACACCAACGTGACACTGATGGAAAGGCAGAGGGCCACCGTATTGCTGAAGAGGAGCAGCGCCAGCGCATTGCCGAAGAAGAACGCCAGCGCATTGCTGAAGAAGAACAGCGCCAGCGCATTGCCGAAGAGGAGCGGCGCCAGCGTATTGCCGAAGAGGAGCAGCGCCAGCGCATTGCCGAAGAAGAACGCCAGCGCATTGCTGAAGAGGAGCAGCGCCAGCGCATTGCCGAAGAAGAACGCCAGCGCATTGCTGAAGAGGAGCGGCGCCAGCGTATTGCTGAAGAAGAGCAGCGCATTGCTGAAGAGGAGCGGCGTCAGCGTATTGCCGAAGAGGAGCAGCGTCAGCGTATTGCCGAAGAAGAACGCCAGCGCATTGCTGAAGAGGAGCAGCGCCACCGTATTGCCGAAGAAGAACGCCAGCGCATTGCTGAAGAGGAGCGGCGCCAGCGTATTGCTGAAGAAGAGCAGCGCATTGCTGAAGAGGAGCGGCGCCAGCGTATTGCTGAAGAAGAACGCCAGCGCATTGCTGAAGAGGAGCAGCGCCAGCGCATTGCCGAAGAAGAACGCCAGCGTATTGCCGAAGAGGAGCAGCGCCAGCGTATTGCTGAAGAGGAGCGGCGCCAGCGTATTGCCGAAGAGGAGCGGCGCCAGCGTATCGCCGAGGAAGAACGCCAGCGCATTGCTGAAGAGGAGCAGCGCCAGGGTAGTGCTGTTGATACGTATCTACCGGAGGCGAAGTTTATGGCGGCAGAGATACGCTGCGCACTTACCCAAGTGATGGATTCTAGAGAAAGCGCGTGGTATGCCGGCGTCTCTCACGCTAGGGATAGTGCTGCTTATGCGTGTGGGAGCGTTCATAGAGGACATGCGTGGTTAGAGGCATACGACGCGCTGGTGACGCTAGTACATCGTGAGGTGGGTGACGCTACTGGGAGCGATGCATCATCTAAGGCTACCAACGTATCCTCATCTCTAGTAGTGGCTGCTACGGAGGTGAAGGCTACGGACGGCTGGGACGAGGACAGTGATGGCTGGGGTGACGATGCCGATGAGGAAGACAACAAACAGAGAGGAGACTCAGACAACATGCACCACACATGGGATCATCACCAGCAGCGAGTGAAGGACAAGGCAGAAGTATCGAAGTCGAAGAGGCCCGCTGCTGCTGCTGTTGTGCTATCGCTTCAGCGTGTCTTAAAGGAGGCCATGGCAGCTGCCTATGGCATCTGCGTTCCATCCCAGGAGAACGATGTTCTCACAAATAAAGAAGCTGAAGATGCATCGGTGCGCGAGGTGTGGAAGCGTGTTGGGACCACAGTTGCTGCACTGCACGGCGACTGTGGCGGTAGCAGCGTTGATGTGCAACACGGTGTCGTGTGTGTGCGTGCGTCTGTATTGAAGGGGATCTGCGCTCGAGTCTTAGCAACGCCAGCAGAGGTGCACAGAGAAGGTATTGCGAGATCTGCCTCTGCTATGTTGGCAGCAGTTGCGGAGAGAATGAACAAGTGGGTTCTACACTCTATGCTAGAAGAAGAAAGAGGAGGAGAGCAGCAGCAGCGGACTGTGCCACTTGATGCCTGGATGCACGAGCTAGCCAGCGCTGTGGCGACAGCGGCTTCAACTGCCGATGAAACAGCCCGAGTGCGAGCCGAGACCTCCCTCAAGACGTTGCGTGAAGAGAAGGAGAAATCGACGATGTCTCCGCACGATGTGGTGGCTACGCTCGAGCAGGAAATGGAAGACATCACGTGGGTACTCTGGTGGGTGCGACAGTCTATTACATGTCAGCTGTGGGTAGCACTGGCAGTACGCGAGGGCTGAAGACAGGTGAGATGTATCAGCGAATATGCAAACACACGTATTTGTGTATGCAACATACATCTGTAGACTTATTTCTTTCCTTTTCTTCTGGTGTGTGTGTGTGCATTTTTTGTTTTTGTTTTTGCTTGCTTATTAAAAACAAAGAGCAGGAGAGATGAACTCTGCTAAGTACGCTTTCCATCTATGAATCTAAGCGTGTCACTGTTACTTTGTGTTTCGTCTTCACTCTCTGCATTTTTTTTTTTTCATTTTTTTTTCCCAATGTTTTTTTTTCTCTCATTCTCGCGCATTTGGTTTGTCCGTAGCGTACTCCACTAGTTCATTCCTTCTCTTTCTGTTTTTTTTTTACTACTACTATTACAGTGTTACTTCGCTGCGCAAGCCAAGGTGAGAGAGAGTACCCAACAGTACGTTGACTGTGTAGGAACTGAAAGGGAAATACAATAAGCTTACAGTGTTATCTACTAACATACATACATATATACATAAAGGAGAAGATATCTTTTTTAAAAAAAAAAAACCGTAAAGGAACAGACAGCGCTTTATATATATAGCGAGAGAGAGAAAAAGAAAGGAAATGTTTGCGTGCCTGCGTGCTATCCCAGGCGAAGCAGCAGCTCGCCAGTCCGTTCGAGCAGGCATGGCTGCTACAGCGACTGGAGGCAACAGCAGCAGCAGTCCAGATGCATTCAAGAGCTTATGTGAAGCGGAGCACGTGATCCGATCAGCGGCAGCAGTAGCAGCAGCAGCTGCAGGCTCCAGCTCTAGCACCGAGAGACATTGGCAAGCTGCGGTGGATGCCGCGGAGGCTCAAGCCCTTCACATTTTGGAACAGCAGCAGCAACAAAGGGAACACGCTACATTTAACGGTGATGATGCGGTGGCTCCGACCGAAGGTGAAGCCACTTTGCTTCGAGATTGTCTTTCCACGGTTCTTTCGTGGCTTGCAGTGGCACAGCTGGGTGCACGGAGGGGAGAACATGGGCGGAAGGCGAGAAGGAGAGACAGAGAGACTGAGTTGCCCAGCACAGAGGAAGAGAGGGAGACGGTGTGGCGAGCGGGTGAAGATCTCCTGCAGGGTATCCGCGCCGCCTCTCCAGACCTTCTTGGGCTCTTGCTCCCTGCGTCTCTTCCTCCTCCTCCTCCTCTTTCAGCGCTGCTACCGCAACTATCCACCTCAACAGCAAAAGCGGCGGCACCACCAGCACCATTATCCATCTTGCAAAGAGTTCAACGACAGCAGCCAGTCCTACTTTGTGAAGGAGATGAACGCGACGGTGGGGCACCACCGCTACTAAAGCGTCAGCGTGACGAGACGCTCATGACGGTGACGACAGAATTAAAGAGCGAAGTGCGGTCCTCCACGCGGGGTAGCTCTCCTCCACCGCAGCAGCAGCAGAAGCAACAGCAAGGAAAGCACTCGTCATCGTCCTTTAACTTTGCTGTTCGTGTAGGACGATCGCCGCCACCACCACCACAACAACAACAACAGCAGACAAGCGCAGAGACAGAGGGGTCAGCAACAGCAGCAGCAACCACGCCAGAAGCAGACAAGTCACTTTGGCAGCCCACTCATGTAAGTGCGGTGCCTCCCTCCACCTCTGTACCTGTACAGCAGCAGCAGCAGCAAGGGTTTCTTGACACCCATAAGGCTTTCAAGCAGACGACTCTTTCCTTCCTTAAGGACACTCTTCCAGCGTCACTACCGTTTGTGCAGCAACCACAACCACCACCACCACCTCAACAGCAGCAGCAACAGCAGCAGCCACCCCCCTTATTTGCGAGCACACGCAGTGCGCGAGAAGAAGGCGAAGAGGCCGCCGCTCCCTTGGTAGCACGCTGGAGGACCTCCACCTACGGCAGGATGCCGCAGCAGCAGCAGCAGCCACCGCCACCACAGCCGAGCAGGCCCACCCGTGCTCCTCCGTATCAGTATCAATGCGAAAGAGGTATTGGGAACCAGAGCGCTGAGCAAGGCTTTGTCACTGCCGGGGAGCAACTACTGTCTGATATCAAAGCAGGCCGCTCTACAGCCATCAACTCTTCCTTGCTCAGCACTCGCTCGCCTGCACTGGGGCTGCGGCGTGGTGGGTTCCAACCTCCGTTTCAGCAGCAGCAGCAGCAGCAGCAGGAAGACGGCAGCACATCAGCTTCAGTTCACAAAGTACTTAGTTCCATTGTGAGTAAAAACAAAACAGCAGGCAACGGTGGCGCGAACGGTGGGCAAGGCACCAGCTCAGGAGGAGGGGGTGGCGGCAGCAGTGCGTGCAAGAGCAACAACGACGACGACGACGATGCCGGCGAGTTTCCCGCTTCGTTGCTGCTGCCAGATGGCTCAGTGCCGGAGGTGTTGCGGCCGCTGGACCCTAAGCTCGTCTCGCAGGTTGCGGCCGAGATACTTGAAAACGGCGCTGGCGCACGTCAGATTGGTTGGGAAGACATTGCCGGTTTGCAACACGCAAAAGTTAGCGTGGAAGAGGCGGTTGTGTGGCCGCTGCAGAGACCTGACCTCTTCGTAGGTCTGCGCGACCCACCACGTGGGCTGCTCCTCTTCGGTCCCCCAGGCACAGGCAAGACAATGATCGCGCGTGCCATTGCCAACCGCGCGCAGTGTACTTTCTTGAATATATCCTCCTCCTCTATCATGTCCAAGTGGATGGGCGATGGTGAGAAGCTTGTCCGCTGCCTTTTTGCCGTCGCCACGGTGAAACAGCCAAGTGTCATCTTCATTGATGAGATTGACTCCTTGCTGTCAGCGCGAGGAGAGGGGGAGATGGACTCCGTGCGGCGGGTCAAGACGGAGTTCCTCGTCCAGCTCGATGGTGTGGCGACGGATCGGGGCGACAGGGTGCTGCTTATTGGTGCAACTAACAGGCCCGATGAGCTCGATGAAGCCGCGCGCAGACGTATGGAGAAGCGTTTGTATATTCCTTTGCCAGACGAAGAGGCACGCAAGGAACTCATTGTTCGGCTTCTCTACACGCTTGAGCGCGACGTGGCGAATTCCGCCTTGGGCACTCGTACTTCTACTGGACAGCGGACAGGAGAAGGAGAGAATGGTGTTACGGAGGAGGACCACAATAGAAAGGAAGAAGAAGAAGGCAGCAGCCACCCTCCTTCGACGCGGGCTCGAGCGGTGCACACACTCACTGATGAGGCCCTAACCCATTTAGCGAAATGCACTGCAGGATACTCCGGGGCGGATCTGAAGAACTTATGCCGTGAGGCCGCCATGGGACCACTGAGAGAGATGACGATAAGTCAGTTCGAAGCGATACGCGCGACGGAGCTCAGACCGGTGGAGGCGCGTGACTTCAAGCAGGCGCTGAAGCGGCTGAAGCCGAGCGTTGGTGCAGCAGAGGTAACGCGCTACGAGGAGTGGAACAAACTATTTGGCTCCTTTGCGGATGAGGGTGACCCTGCTGACGAAGACGATGAGGGCAGCAACAGCCTCGGCGTGCTATGAGTGGGAGTGCAAGACATAGCGGAGAGAGAGAGAGAGAGAGGGGGTGATATTGATTTTCGATTGCATGCTGCGTGTCTGTATATGTTTCTCTCTTCGTTTCCACTCTATATGAATAATAGATTTCACATTTCTTTTTCTTGCCCTACTATTCCTTTTTTTTTTCTATGATTACTACTACTTCTGTTTAGTCCGCATCTGGATCTTACTGTGATGCCCCCACATCAGACAAAATCAGATTTTTATCTTTACAAACATAAGAGAAATAAATATATACGCATATTCATTTTTGTTTTTATTGTTGTCGTTGCTCTTCACTCTTACAGTGGTGCTACTGGTGTATTTATTTATCTTTCTTTTCTTTCAATGTACTCTTTTTTTCTTGCTCTGCTCCCTCCTCATTTTTCTTGTGAACTGCTCATTGCCACTGCTTCATTTTTTTTTTTGGACAATTTGCTTATATTTATATATATTTATATAATTTCACAGCTGCGTTTACCATTTTTTTTTCACTCTTTGTTTCGTCGATTTCTCATCTATTTCTACGCAACTATGTCCGGCAAGACTCTCGCTGACTACAAGGCCCCTTACCCCGAGCCCACCGCGGAGCAGAAGCGCTGTGTCATTTACCTTAAGCCTCAGGAGGATGAGGACTTCAACTTCAAGCTCCAGCTGGCTCCAGGACGCGTAGAGTTGGTTGACGGCTGCAACCGCCACTTCATGGGTGGCACCATCGAGGAGAAGACCATCCAGGGCTGGGGCTACACCTACTGGGTCGTCAATCTTGGCCCCACCGCCGGCACTCTCATGATGCCCCACGGCCCTAACGCTGAAAAGCGTCCGCGATTTGTAGAGATGCACAGCAGCAAGTTAATCCGCTACAACAGCAAGCTGCCTGTTGTGGTGTACGTGCCCAAGGATGCCGAGCTGCGCTATCGCATTTGGGGTTGCGGCTCTGCTGAGCAAACGGCCGCTGAGGAGTAGTGGCTCTCTTTTTTAATGCGCGCATATATATATATATGTTTTCTTTTTTTTTTCTACTTTCTTTTGCTTTTATTATCATTATCATTACATTCCGCGCGTATTGTTTTAGCTTATGTTAATGGTTTTTATCTTCTCGTGTGTGTGTGTGTGCTATCATTACGCATGCGTGCCTGTTATTTACGTCCTTACTATCAATTGGCATTCCTTACAATTCTATTTTTTTTTTCGGGGATTTCTTCATATATATTTTTTGTTTTCTTCTTTTTCATTTGACGGGCTACCAATATATAAAAAGAAATAATGTGTGTGTGTGCGTGTGATGTCGTTTATCTATACACTAGTATTTATACTTATATTTATATACGCTGTTAGAGCTGTCTCTTTCTGTGTTTAAGAGTGCTGAATTGGTAATGCACACACACACACTGCAATCTTCTCAAGCGCGTTAGTGCGCGCTCCGAAAATAGAAAAGAAAGAGCTTGACAGACGTAGAGTAGAAAAAAAATGGGAGAAGAAAGGGGGCAGCGCTGGGATATTTAAAGAAAAATGGCAAAAGAATAAAGACGTATGGCTATATGGTTTTTTGTTAAACTTTTTAAAACAACTTTTGGTAGAGACTGTGAGCGTTAAAGCGCTTTTTGGTAACGAATGAAAGAAAGAAAAAAGCCTTCCACTCACGCTAACGCGCAGCGGTTTGTCTTTTTGTTTTTGAAAGCATCGCGTGCTCTCCCTCTTTCTCTCTCCTATTTTTTTTGGTAGAATTATATATGTTATTTTCTTCTCTTTTTTTGATAATATCGCTTGTCTCAATCTGTGTTTCTTTTTTCTTCTTTTTTTCTGTATTGAACAAGAACAGGAGGAGATTTTCTTCACCGCTTTTTTGATCTTCTTGTTTGTTTGTTTGTTTTTGGTGTCCCTCATTCGACAAAAATAAAAAGAAAATACGAAGAAGGCAAAAACAAAAGTCAGTCAAGATGATTGTGGTGTTGAGAATGAAAGAAAGATGAGAAGGAGACGAAGGTCTTTTGACTTCCCTCTAACCTCTGTGTTAGTGGCGAGGGGGGCAGTATACTACATTATGAGAAACGGCGAAAAAGAGAAGAGAAAGCAATATTTAAAAAAAAATGCACACATAAGTAGCACCTGTGATTTTAAAAGATACTTTATAGGGTATATTGTCAGGTTACTGTATATGCATTGCGCTTAACACCTTTGCGTGGCGTGATCTTCTCAGACTTTTTTTTATTATGAGAGATGTTTTCATTCATTTTTATTTTATTTTGATTTACTCTTCTTTTGTTTCTCTCTCCCTGTCTCTCTCTCTTTCTGCATTCTGTTTACTTCAATCCCCTACCCATCAAAGAATATACTGTCATATTATTGCTTTTTTGTGTATTGCACTCATTTAAATCATCATTAAGAAAAAAAAAATTGCTTCAGTATGTCCGGCAAGACCCTCGCTGACTACAAGGCCCCTTACCCCAAGCCCACCGCAGAGCAGAAGCGCGTTGTCATTTACCTTGACACCAAGGCTGATGAGGACCAGTACAAGATTCAGCTCATCCCCGGCCGTATGGAGATGACGGACGGCTGTAATAACTATTTTATGGGTGGAACCATCGAGGAGAAGACTATCCAGGGCTGGGGCTACTCCTACTGGGTCGTCAATCTTGGCCTCACTGCTTGCACTCTCATGATGGCCATCGGCGACGCAGCTCAAGGACGTCGTCGTTTTGTTTCTATGAACAACGATGAGCTGATCCGCTACAACAGCAAGCTGCCTATTGTGGTGTTCGTGCCCAAGGATGCCGAGCTCCACTACAAGATCTGGAGTGTCTCTGGGGTAGAAATTCCTGCCAAGCAGGAGTAGGATAATACAGTTGAGACAAAGAAATATATATATAAGAGAAATATGGACAACAAAGAAGGAAAGGAAAGAAAAGAAAAAAAAAAAGAGGTAGAGATTGCTCGTTGCGCAGCATAGAGGCTCCGTCTTCTCCCCTCTCCCACACACAGATTTATGCATATATTGTTTTCAACTTTCATTACTATTGTTGTTGTTGTTAATGCTAATACTATTTATGTTTCATGATTTTTTTTTTACAATAGCATTCTATCTATATATCTATCTATCTATCTAGATATATATATATATGGGAAGGTGTATGTGTAAGGGGAGTATAGTCTTATGACGTGAATAGGATGAAGAGATCTGTAGTGCAACCGCTAGTTTATTTTTTATTTTTTCTATTTTTGGCAGTAATTGCTACTGCGTTTTCCTTTCTTCCGTATTTTGTTGTGTGTGTGTGTTTTTTTTTTCTTTTTCTGTTATAGAAGTGTGTATTGTTTCTGTATCCGTTCGCGTGTTTGTGCGCGCACTTTTTTGAATATTTTTTTAAAAAAAATTGAAAGTGATAAATAGGCGTGACTTCCAGTCTTTTATATGTAAGTATATGTCCTTTTATTTAAAATATTGTTGCAGGTTTTCTTTTTTATTTTAATGTACGGATCAGCTACTCTGCTAGAAGAATATATTCGCTTCCACCCGTGTTTCTTTTCTTATTTCTTTTGTTCTCTTTCCTCGCTGCTATGAGTAAACATTTGACATAGTTAGTGAGGGACAAAAACTATCTATGACTGATATCAACAGTATAATTCGAAACGCTTACGTGTGTGTGCTTTTTTTTTCTATATTTATTGCTATTGTTTATTGCATGCATCTTTGCTCATTTTCTGAGTTGCAGTTTGTGATGAGGAGAAGCGGAAGCGGGGGGGTGCGTGTAGAAAACATATATATTGTTATGATTATTAATAACTATAGTTAGCACCAATTCGTTGAACAAGGAAGGGAAAAGAGAAGGAGAAAATGGCATCCCAACATCTTTGAATCATGTCCAGACACGCTTTGCACTCTGCGCTGCTGGGTAATGCAGCTGCGTGGCGCCGCTGCACACGCCGGCCAACATTATTCTCTCTATTGCTGAGCTCCCACTTGACTATTTCTTCTTCTCTTTCCATCACCGCCCCATCCTTTCTCTTGCAGTTCTATTGCTACTCACAAACTCATTATTCACTAGCCAGTACGATCAACACAAACATGTCCGGCAAGACCCTCGCTGACTACAAGGCTCCTTACCCCGAGCCCACCGCAGAGCAGAAGCGCTTTGTCATTTACCTTGACACCAAGGCTGATGAGGACCAGTACAAGATTCAGCTCATCCCCGGTCGCGTTGAAGAGGTCGACGGCTGCAATCATTACTTCATGGGTGGTAAGATCGAGGAGAAGACCATCCAGGGCTGGGGCTACACCTACTGGGTCGTCAATCTTGGCCCCACCGCCGGCACTCTCATGATGCCCCACGGCCCTAACGCTGAAAGGCGTCCGCGATTTGTGGGGATGACGAGTCCTGAACTTATTCGCTACAACAGCAAACTGCCTGTTGTGGTGTTCGTGCCCACGAATGCTGAATTGCACTACAAGATTTGGAGCTGCACTGCCGACAGCATCTCCGCTACTGAGGAGTAAAATAGCAGCAATTACGGCTGTCAAGCAGGTGTCTCTCTCTCTCTCTCTTGAGTTAAGGGAGAGAGACTAAGTGTTCTCTTCTATCTTCTACATACATATTATATATATGTATTGCGTTCAACAGAAGAAAAATCTTTGGCGTCTTCTTATCTATTTATTATTTTATTGCTCTGTTATAATTAGTGCGGTCTATCAAGTCTTAGTATCGTATACATATTGTGATGCTCTTTATTTTCTTTTATTTTCTTTTTTTTTTTCTCTGCTGATTCACTCCATTAAAAAAGCAGTGTGTACGCGCATTAGCTGCGGAGAGAGCCGCGTCCATATGTGCTTTCATTGGTTGATCAATAAGAGGAAGCAAACTATCCTCAAAAGACGAATTTTAAAAAAAAAAAAATGCCGAAAGATATATCTAAGAAGCGATGGGAAACCAGCGAAATAGAACCACTGTGAACCTGTGCCACTTGTGAAAAAGGAGAGCACTGCAATAGTGTGAAGCACAGCAAGAGGAGGAAAATGACAGTAGAGAAACGATAATCAACGTAGAGAACTGCCGCGTCCAAGGTAGCGTTCATATTCTTTTTTTTTCGTACTATACACTTGTTTGTTTGTACTCTTCTCATCATTACGTATCTGTTTATTATTATCATTATTATTATTATCTCATGAAAGCGCACGTCTACTTGCTTCCTTGATATCTCCGCACACATCAACAACACCACATATACGGGGCATCTTCATCTCCGGCAAAACTACATTTTTCTCTCTTTCTTATACAGCTGTACGCCCGGCACTGCATCCCATGCTTCATGTATCAGTGCAACATTTCACATACAGGTAGCATATTTCTTGAAATGAATATTTTCTTCAAAAAAAAAGAATCACTTTCATTGCTGAGCTCCCACTTCACTCTTTCCTCTTCTCTTTCCATCACCGCCTTGCCTTTTCTCTTGCAGTTCTATTGCTACTCACAAACTCATTATTCACTAGCCAGTGCAATCAACACTAACATGTCCGGCAAGACCCTCGCTGACTACAAGGCCCCTTACCCCGAGCCCACCGCGGAGCAGAAGCGCTGTGTCATTTACCTTAAGCCTCAGGAGGATGAGGACTTCAACTTCAAGCTCCAGCTGGCTCCAGGACGCGTAGAGTTGGTTGACGGCTGCAACCGCCACTTCATGGGTGGCACCATCGAGGAGAAGACCATCCAGGGCTGGGGCTACACCTACTGGGTCGTCAATCTTGGCCCCACCGCCGGCACTCTCATGATGCCTATTGGCGATGCTGCCGAGAGGCGTCTCTGCTTTGTTTCTATGAACAACGATGAGCTGATCCGCTACAACAGCAAGCTGCCTATTGTGGTGTACGTGCCCAAGGATGCCGAGCTGCGCTACAAGATCTGGAGTGTCTCTGGTGGCGACAGCATCATGGCTACTGAGGAGTAGAAAGCGGAAGGAACAAAGAAAAAGTGGGGAGGGAAGGAGGACGCTGCCAACAGACACGCACACATAACAAAAAGAAAGAGTCAAAATGGTATGTGTAGCCTAGTTCACTACCTCTGCTGCTTTGTGTTTTTTGTTGTTTTCCTTTCTCTCTTTCTCTCTCTCTCTCTTTTCTTCTTTTTTTTTTTCGAAGGCCTTCATTTATTTATTGTTATTATTATCATTATACTCTAAATTTTGTTGTGCTTTCATTTCTATTTTTATTATTACTATTTACTTTGCTCCTTTTTTGTTCCTCCTCTCTCCTTTCTAAATTTCCCTTCTTGCATGCATATTGTAATGCCATCATACACGTTGATCAAGGAAAAGAGAGATTACTCCTACGAGAAGGAAAGAGGAGAGGAATAGAGAGAGAGAAATGGCGGTTGGAAAGAAAATCGTTGTAAGTGACAATATGCTACAATTCATGTATTATTGCTTTTTTTTTGGCGCGCACGTGCCGCTGCTCTACACGAAAGGAGGGGAAGAAATGATATATAGTTGCTGTAGTTGTCATAAATGTACTGGTTTTACTTTTCCTCTTTTTTATATATATTTATATATATATATACTACCTTTCGTTCTGCATAATCATTACTTGTTTTTTGAACCCCATTTGTTTGTTATTGTTATTAATCATCATTAATATTTCTGTCTACATAATATGATTTACATAGCAATGCGGAGCAGTGATGAGGACAAGGTGGAGGGGCAGCGAAGGTTTTTTTTATCTTCCCCTTCTCTCATTTTCTGATTTGTTAGAAGGTGGTGGGGGGGGAACAAAAGTGATTCTACTCCGTAGAATTCTTTCCTTTATATATATAAAAAAAAAAATGGAAAAAAATATATAGGATGTGATAAGAAGCGTGCCCTTATATCCAGACTAATATGCATATATCTCATTGTGTGTCTGCTTTCCTTTTTTTTTCTCTTTTTTTTGTTTGTTTCTAATCGTGAACGAAAAGGAAAAAAAAAAGGAATTTCAATATTGATGGTATATATATACTTTTTTTTTTCCTTCTTCCTTTTTTTTTGTGCATTTGTTTCTCTTTTTTTTTTTTCTTTACCTCTACAATACATACAGAAAAACGTGTTAGACAAAGCCCTCACGTTTAGCTGTGCTTGTGTTGGACTTAGCTTACTTTTTTATTTTTGATCTTTTTTTTTTCTTTTTGCAGAATCTTCTTGTATCTTTTTTTTCTTTCAAAAATAATTTTTTGTAGTTGGACTACACAACATATATATATTTTCAAGAACAGCGCAACCTTCGTGGACAAAAACGAAAAAGGACATCCAGGATGACCTCTCTTGCCACCTGCAATATCCCCTTTCCTCAGGCCGCAAGCGGTCAGAAGCGCTTTGTGATATGTCCTCCTCCGCGCGAGGAGGACCAGGAGAGCAAGCACCTCCGCCTTCAAATTATCGTCGGTCGCTACGACGCTGTTGATGACCCCGACACTTACCGCTACATGGGCACCATGGAGGAGGAGACTGTCAGCGGCTTTGGCGTTCCTTACTACGTCGTGAACTCGTTTGGAAAACTGGCACACAAGGGCGGCGCGCCGGAGGCTCCCCTCGACGCTGCCACCAACCGCTTTGTTCAGATGCTTGACATGAAGATGATCCGCTACAACAGCAAGGTCCCAGTTGTCGTGTACGTGCCCGAAGACGGCGAGGTGCGGTACAAGATCTGGAAGGATGAGCTTGGCAGGCTGCGCGATGGTGACGTGCTCACTCCTGCTACCCCCGCTAATCCACCCGCCCTCGCCTTTCGCTCCTTGGCTCCAGTGAACTCCTACCCACAGGAGGACCAGCGCTCTGCTATAAGCGCCAACGAGGACTCGAACGCTCAACGTCGCGGCTCAAAGCCCAAGAAGAAGAAGGAGAAGAACCGTGAGGTGAGCGAGGCGAATGTGTACCCGACCGAAGGAGCGAGCAACACGCACGCCGCTGAGCCAGAGCCTGTGCCACGCCGCCGTCTCTCGTCTGTCGAAGATAGCGCACCTCGTGACGGCGACATGCGTCGTCGCATATCTTCCAGCAACGGCACCACCAGCACCAGTCATGCTCGTAGCACTGGCCTATCCGCTGTGGAGGATAAGAGCGAGCGCGTTGGCAATGGAGGGCTTACTGCGGTGCAAGACACCGCCAACTACCCAACCGCCCAGAAGGAGGGGGGTGTCCCACACCGTCTCTCCGCGGTGGAGGGCGACGACGGCTCCTCCGCGGCGGCGCTTGCTCGCTCCAATGGCAGCACTCATCATAGCAACAACAACAACAAGCCTCGTCGCCTCTCCAGTATAGAGTCTCGTGGCTCTGATGGCATTCATGTCATCCGCAGCGGTCCATTCGGCACAGAGGCGGACGCTCCCAACCGGTACGAGGCCAAGTCCCCGGTTAAGCGTCAGAAGTCCCGCACCCGCACCGGCTCCATCGCCGCCAGCGAGCACTCCGGTGGCAGCAGGCGTCAGTCTCTCGGCGAAGACTACGATCGCAAGCACGAAGAGAAGGCACGCGGCGTCTTACAGAGGCTGCGCGGCAGCAGCAAGGACGAAGAGGATGGTGGTGCACGCGAGGAAGCTGAGGTGACTCCGCAGTCTGCTACGAAGGAACAGAAGCACCCGAAGTCTACTGAGGTAGACCCATCCTAGACTCATCCAAGGGAACGAAGTTTGAGGAGTTGTAGACGCTCTCAGAGAATAGAAAAAAAAAAAAGTGCGTGGGAGGTTTCACACATACATATATAGAGAGAGGGAGGCAGTGGAGATAAGGAGGAGATCATTAAAGAGATGATGAATGAACAATAAACAGCGGTAGAGCGAAAAAAAAAAAAAAGTTTGAAGGAGCGAAGAGAGAAGTTCAACAGGCAAGAGAGAGAGAGCAGTGGAGGAAGAGGAGGAAGGTACATCTGTTTGTAGAAAGGGTCGACCACAACCTGCTTTGTTTTTTTTTCTTCAGATCGTTCTTGCTGCTGTGTCTGTCGTAAGGTGGAATTTGTAAGTCATACCCCTTCTCCTCTGTTCACTTCCTTTGTGGNAAGGGTCGACCACAACCTGCTTTGTTTTTTTTTTCTTCAGATCGTTCTTGCTGCTGTGTCTGTCGTAAGGTGGAATTTGTAAGTCATACCCCTTCTCCTCTGTTCACTTCCTTTGTGGTAGTAGTGTCCTCTTTGCTGCTGTTGTTGTTGATGGTTGGCTGCTTTTATGTGTGTGTGTGTGTGTGTGTGTGTGTGTGCTTGTTTGTTTCTTTTCATTTCTCTCTTTCATTTCTTTTCTTTTTTTTTTGTTTCCTTCGGGTGAAAGTGGATCTCCCTTTTGTTTTTTGTATGCGTAGTGAATCATGTGTGTGTGTGTTTTTTTTTGGTTACTATTACTGTGATTGTATTTTGTTGTTTAGATATTGTTTTCGCAATGTTTTGCTTTTTTGATACCGTGGAACTCCTTAATAATTGTGACCGTTGTTATAGTGATATTGTGTGCTAGCTGATGTTGCTGCTGCTTGCTGTTGGGTACTTATACTCTCTCTCTCTCCCTCCTTTCTCCGGTATGCAGAGCGTGGCGCAACACGTGCCATTTCTTAATCGGTATATATATATATATATATATATGTACGTATATCCGAAAGGCAAAGACTGCAATTTTCTTTTTTGCCTTTGATTGCCTTGTTGTTCACTCTCTTACACTTTTTTTTTTGGCTTATGCCTTTATCATTTTTGATATGTTCTGTGCGACATACAAGGAGAGCAAGAAAATCTCTGTGTACAGTATGAGGGGGGGGGGGAGAGAGCCCTCTCAGCGCACTCAACATGGCACAACTGTGCATATTGCCGAGGTAGAGAGAAGTAGAGAGAGAGAGAGAGAAGGAGAGGGGAGGACTATGGAGAGGCAGGGCAGGGGACGCAACAGCCAAGAGCAACAGCAGATGCATAAGAGAGGGAGGAGACAATAGAAGGGAAAGAAAAATTGAAAGAGGAGTAAAAAATATATATGCGCGTGTTTTCCGAGGTCGTTTTGTCTTTTTATTTGGTACTATTATTACTATTATTATTATTATTATTTTGCTCTGTTGTTGTTGTTGTTTATTCTTTGTTTGTTTGTTTGTTTGTGTTTTTGTGTTCTTTTTACTTCTATTATTCTTTTTTTTTTCTTTTAAGCATATCTCTCGATACTGGCGAGGCAGTTAGCTTGTATGTGGACATAAGTCTGAGGACATGTATGACGAACCTATTCATTTATTTTTATTATCATTACCATTATTACTATTACTATTATGCTTTTTATTTGGTGAAGCAGCGCAGCTACAAGAAGAGGTTTGTGCGGGTGAGAAAGGGAGAGTGTGAGAGAAGGCTGAGGGGAAAAACAATTGCTCTTGACATAAAAAAGAATATCTGTATGCAGACATGTAGATATCATAGCTTTAACATGTATTGTGCTTTAGATACATATTGTTTCCTTTTTCTCCCTCTCCCCCCTTTCTATTTTATATATATATATATATAGAAAAAAGGAGAGAAATGGGGAGTGGAAAAGTGCTGTATAGCCAGATTGAGAAAGGAACATGAAGAGGAAGAGGAGCCAAGACAAACTACATGCTATATGCGCTTTGTTGATATATATATATATATATATATATATATATCGCTTGTTATTATTATCATTATAATTTTTTTTCGTTTTTTTTCGTAGACAGCGAAGTGATATAGAGCCGACTCAAAATAGCAATGACGACGACAAAAAAAAAAAAAAAAAGTTGAACTCTTCTTTTGTTCCTCTACTCCTCCTTCTTCTTTATTCTTAGTATGACTATTGCAGTAGTAAAATCAAAGAGAAAAGAAGACTGAGCGAATGGGATGGAGGGGGAAAAAATAAAAGCAAAGAGGGTGAATACGCACAAAACCCTCTCTCTCCCCTAGCTCCACTATCAATGCCTGGGTAGCAAGCAACAGAGGGGATATATTTATATATATATATATATATATATATGTGTGTGTGTGTGTTCACTGCTCTCTGAATCATTCTCTGCTGCTGGTGTATGTTACTTTCCCTTTTCTCTTTCCCTCGTTTTTTTTATTTGCTTTTCATTGTTTTTTTTTCCTTTCTTTTTGTTTGTTTGTTGTTGTTTGACTTACTGATATGGTGGGGTACTATACATTTAAAGCAGATAGGCACGCTCTACCGTGCCTATATATATATACACACACACACATCATTAAAAAAAATACCAACGCCATTTCCGGGGCACTTTCCAACTACAAAAAAAAAAGGTATTTCTCTCTCTCTCTCCCGTTTGCATATTTTCACTCTCCTCGGTGTATATTTGCTACATTGGAGAATTCTATATCTTATATCATTTATCATTTTATTTTATTTTTCAATATAGGTTTATAATAGACCAAAAGCAGCGAAAGAAAAAGGAAAGGAACACTTTCTTTTTTTTTTTTTTCAAAGTTCTTAGTACTTAGTGCTTGTGTGTTTGAAGCGCAACCACGTGAGACAGCACAATACTACATACGCGCAGATATATATATATATATATATCTGTGTTCCTTTATATACATATACTTGAGCTCCGTAAAGGGATGCAGATTGCTTTGAATCGTGCGCTGCTACTCTCCCCACGTCGACTGTCGTTTATTCATTAATATCAATACTATTTTGCATTTCTCGCTGAGCAATCAGTCCAGTGTGGGGGGTGGCGCCTGTACAATATTTCACGTTTCTTTTTTTGTTTTTTTAACTTTTTAGTATTATTTTTTTTTCCATATATTGTTTCTGTACCTAGTGAGTGGCAGCTAACGCACCTCTGGACTTCATCTTTTTTCTTTTTTTTTTCTTTGTTCTCTCGCAAAGATAAGGAAAAGATAGAAGAGGCAGAGAAGCAATATTGGGAGGTTGTAACAACAACAACAGCAGCAGAAAAAAAGTACGCTAGCTGTTGTCACAGGGAGAAAAAAAAATGCCTTGCAAGGGGGCAAAGCAACAACAGAATAATAGAGGCAGCTCAAGAGGAGATCCCCAACGCGTTCAACTGACAACACAATGTGTGCACTCCACCCCACCTCCACTGACAGCCACCACCCCTGATGAGCTCACACGCGCAGCACAGGTGAAGCGTTGCAGTACGAGTCCTCTCGTCGAAGGCCCTCCTTCTTTGGAAAACAATGTGGAGAAAACAAGAATGCCAGTGACAAGCTCAGCCGAAGCTGAGTCACAAGGATTTCGATCTGCCAGTACAGAACTTCCTGGAGTCCAGCAAGACATGGCACAACATCAGTGCTCTACTGCGCGAGAGACATCAGGCACCAGTCTTGCGTGGGGAAGTCGCTCCTCCTCGCCCTGTTTCTTTGACGAGAGAGGTTCCGACGACACGGATGGCTTGCCAATGGGGGAACCTCGGAGGGAAGGCGCGGAGGGTACAGTCGATGCGGAGGTGCTAGGCACGCATAGCCACAGCACCGACAGCATTACACACGACCCCCTTCTTTACTCCAGTACAAGGCACCATCACATGAGAAGCCAGACCGCACTGCCTTCCTTCCAGGATGTTTCCTCTAGTAGGACAGCGACGACGACTGCAGCAGCTGCTGCTGAGGGCGATGACGACGACTTTAGTAGTGGTGTAAGGGAAACAAGAGAATCACAAATACGCTCACCGCTACACGCAGACGCCACGGCCGTCTTTGGGGCATACTCAACACAGCGCTCAAGAGCACAAGAAGAAGTTGAAGGTAGCAGCCGCACGATGTCGACGCCGCCACCGCCACCACAGACAGTGAAATCTCCCATCAGTGCCTGCCTGCGTGCACGCGCACCAGCGCAGTCAATTTCCGCTTCGCGCATGGGTACTACCATGACTACTCCATCGCAGGGTTGTGGTACGTGTAGTGATGCGGAATGGGCTTCGCCAGCAGCTTCCATCTGCACCTCAGCCGCCACGGCTCTTCATGATCATGAGGCAGCAGCAGAGGCAGCAACAGCAGCAGTAGATGTAGCGGGGCAGCTGCGACAGAAGAAGCGTGAAGCACTCCGTGAGTCCATCTTTAGCATTGAAGACACCGCAAGTGGTAGTGGTGCTGCGTTACGCAGGAGTCACCCATTGCCTGGAAGGAGTGAGGAAGAGGAGGAGGAGGATGGCATCTACCACATGGATGGAGAGGGAAGGAGAGAAGGGAGAGAAACACGCGGCGATGACCGCGCAGCTGCTACTACGACAGGTACCAACTCCTACGCCACCACGAGCCGTAGTACCGCCACCGCCTTGTCTTCTATATCACAGCAAGTAGCGCAGGATCTGGGGACACCACCCTCTTGGTCGCAAGGGACCTATGGTCGACGTAGTCCCAGCAACACTGGTAGCCTTGAAAGTAGGGACCTACACAAGTGCTTGAGTACCGGCCCTTATGAAAGGGTCTGTCCTTCCCAGAAACGGGAAGATCAAGAATGTTCTGATGCTTCCGTACGTCTTGGTGACAACAAGAGCGATAGAAAGCTCGAAGAACACGATAATGATGACGATGATGCAACAGCAACGGATCTCACAACAGGAACCTCAACGACCGGTCGTTTAGAACACTTTCTAGGTAACACAGGGCTCTTTGCGCTTGCAGCCCCGAGTACCGCTGAAATGCGCTCCGTCTCAGCTGGATTGGGAACTCTGCCAGCGGTTGGCTTCAACACAGATCCTTCTTCCTATACAGCCGCCGCCGATGCCGCTGTGAAACAGTTGGGACCTGGTAAGGGTGGAGGGCACCACTACGACAACGAAAAGTTCCGCGGCGGTGACACGCAGCAGATGCTTGCTAGTGCTGCAGCACCCGCACTACCACCACACATACCGACGATAGCAGAGCCACATCACTGGAGCGTGTTTTACCCAGAAGGCATCGAGGTGCAGCCCCCTATTCTGCTCCACTACCTCACTCTTGGTAGCTGGCGCACGGTGGCTGGAGGGTGGGACTACTTCTCGCATCGCCGCCTGCGCAAGAAGGAGATCTTGGGCCACTCGGTGCGCTGGCTGCACAACGCCCGCCCACGCGATCGCTTTGTGTTTATCGTGGACCCCGTGGAAGCCAAGGCAGACACCCATCAAACTTCTCATCTCTCCAGCGAAACCGGCGTAGGCTGGGGAGGACTGTTGGGGCGTGTAAAGGAAAAACTATTTGGTACGCCCCCCGCCTTTGCCTACAATCGCGGGAAACTGGTGAGGCAGGCCGCGCCGGATGTGGCAGAAAGTGAGCCGAACAACGCTTCTCAAAGCACCACGGCCAGTGTGGGGAACAGTCACCACCATCATCACCCTGGCAGCATACACGCAGGTCTTGCCTCTCTCAGGTCTACCTCATCTATCGCCACACCTATCGACAGCACGCCTTTACTTGTCAGTAGCAGTGCCCCCTCGAGCCCTAATCTGTACTACCGCCACTATTCTCCTCATCAGCAGCAGCAGCAGTCACCGTCCTTTGATCCTCAGCAACAGATGTTCCCGATCGGTTTCACGGCGACGTCGCCACTGCGTACTCCAGTGACAGCCCGCTTGTTCCCTGTCAACTCCCTGGCTGAGGCAATGAGCATCTGGCCCACCACCAAAGCCACCTCTTCTTCTCCAACTACCGCGATCACTAAACAGACCCCCATGCCCGCCCCCGCTGCTATGCCTATGAAAGGCAGGGCACGCAGCCAGAGCCTAGCCTCGGCTCTGCGATCTTTGGATACCACTTCCGCATTGTATCTGGCTCCAGCCTTGATGAAACGCATGGAAGGCGAGAGCGCAGCGGCGGCTGAGCAAAAGATAAGGAGGAACGTAGGGCCACAACAGCGCGGTAACGCAGAGGGCGGTGTGACTACCTCAACACGGCAGCGCCGAAGCGAAAGCGCACACACGCTGCGCACGTCGATCCTATGGGAGACAGCTGCTGACAGCAACGAGGCTGCTGCAGGATCACCAGCGCTGGTGTCCTCGACGGATGAGCTAAGCACCACCATCTTTCACCCAGGTGTAGCCTTGCGTCGAGATGAAGCTCAAGTGAGAGTGGCGGAGCAAGAGCAGCAGCATACGATAAACAACGAGACAGAAGAACCAGAAGAAGAGCAATCAAAAAAGAGAAGGAAACAGCAGGCGAGCAAGAAGCGTCGTGCCTCCGCTCAGGCCGCTGCTGTCGAGGCAGCCGCCGCACGCGCGAAGCGGTACCGCGCGACGAAGCGAGGCGTGGAGGTGGTCGAGGTGCTTCACGAGAACATCACCGCGACTGATTTCGCACCGCGGCTGACATCAAGCCGCTTCTCTATCGAAGCCAAGGCAGTCTACACATACTTCTTTCCAACTCTGGCGGATGCATTTATCTACTACGGCTGTCCAGACACTCTGGAGCAGGTGCGGGGGCAGCTGCGTGCTGGCATCACGCATCAGGTTCCAGAGCGAAACAACAAGGAGGTGAATAGCATCTCACCAGAGCCTCAGCCGCAGCAGCCGGGAGCGCGCACGATGCCGCCGACACCCATAAACGTGGATCTCGCACACACCTATGGCGAAAACATGCGGCAGCGCCATGGCTGTGGGAGCCCCACATCACGCGAGCAAAGCGCAGCACGGACCGAAGACCTGAGCGTTGGACTCCCAATCGCAGCAGCAGCCGCACGCAAGCGGCTCAGTTTCCCCCGCAGCCTCCCCAACTCCCCCGCGCCTACCCCGTGTCTACCCCCTCCTATCCCTGCGTTTAGCCTGCTGCCTGGTTCTCGCCACCACCATCAACAACAGCAGCAGAATGTCACGCCCTTACTAAGCACAACGAGTGAGACTCTGAAGACCCTCAGCAGGGCCGGTAGCAGTCTCTATGGCAGCTCTACGTCCTTTCTGCCGACAGTACTGGATGTCACGGAACTGCCTTCACAGCAGCAGCAGCAGCAGCAGCAATCGTTGTATCACGCAGCGGCGGGTCCTTTAGCGCCAGGTGCTCACAGCACCGGCCTCGGCCTGAACCAGAGCACATGCAGCAAGGCAAGTCGAAGCTTTGAGTGTCGTCCTATTGCCATGGACGAGCTCAGCACAAGTCGTGCTCCTTCCGGATACCCTCAACTGTCTCTCCCTTATTATCATTATTACCCATCCTTTGCCACCACCACCACCACCGCGCATGTTGGGCCACATGTTAGTGTCCTGGCAGCCACCGCGAACAGTGCCGCCTTTCGTGTCTGTCCTATCCAGCCTGTGTTGACCTCAGCCCACTTCAACACAGTAGTGTCCATCTACACCTCAGATCCAAACTTCGCGGCGGTGCTGCGTGAAGTACTGATCCCTGAGCCGGGCACCCACCCTTACACCGCCAGCGCGCAGGAGCAGCGGCGTATGTTGTCCATGTATGAAACAGGAATGCCTCCATGGACGGTGTTCTTAGCGGCAAGCTGGTTGCCGTATCGTCGCGTATTTCGACTCGTCTACGTCGGGCTCACCAATCTGTGGCCGGTCATATCTCTCGCAGTGGGTCTCTATGATCTTTACAAGCATCTGCCGCAGCTTCGTAAGTTTATGGCGCATACACTTGACCCTTTCACTCGCTGGCTCGAGTCACGCTTCACGCTGCGAGTGTCGGTACTTGTCACCTACCTTATCTCTTCAATCTTGACCGTCTTTACCAGCTTGAGTGCATTCTTTTCTCAATTTTATGTCGTGCAGTTTTTCTCTTTGCCTATATTTGCTCTTCTCTTCCAACTCATCCAGCTTCCATTTCTCCTCGTCTTTGAGACGCTGTGGACGGCGTGGTCGATTGGGTATTCCTTCTTGAGTCTCTTATTCATGACAGTGCGGGTCCTCATAATTGGACCATTTCTGCTCGTCTCACAGCTTTCTGCTCTGCAAGGGGTTGACACGGCGATACCGGCCGCTGTCGAGGGCACCTCCCTCACGCTCAAGTGGTGGAAGGCGTGGCAGGAGTTCTGGGTGACGGTGGCCGCGCCTATAAAGAATCTCGCCAAGGCATGGTGGGACTCCGTGATGCACGTCATGGCGTCTGCCTCAAAGCGGGAGGCGTCTATTCGTCGATGGCTTGCCCCGCGAATGCAGCGGGTGGTGCAAGGGGTTGCTACGCTTCAGGAGGTCGTGGCAGTGAACACACGGTTATGGCTGGAAATTGCGCGCTTTATGGGATACTCCAAGCAGGTGGTCTTGACGGCGGTGATGCTGTACTTGTACTGGGCCGTGTTTGTAGATGACGGAAGCAGGTGGAGAGCGGTGGGGGTGATTGACAACGGCACTGCTGCTAAAGCGGTAGTGGCTGCTACCTCTCATGGCATGAGCGCCCACGGTGGGAAGGCGGTGCCGAATATGGAAACAACAGCAATCGCAACTACTACTACTACTGCGGTGTCATCACTGATTCGAGCCGGCGGAGAAGAGAGAGAAAGCGAATCATACTCAGCGTATCATCAACAGCGGAGGCGACAACACGTGGCTGCTGTTGGGGTATGGGGACATATGGAAGTGGTCTGGCAAGACGCGAGACTCACCACGGAGACCCTTGGGCTGGAGCTTGCAAACGTGATGCGTTACCTATGGCAGTACCTAGTAATGCAACTGTGTATCGCATGGGACATTGTCGCGCCGTGCATTGCCTTCCTTTCCCGTTACGTGCCAGATGCTGTGATGAGGTTGATCAGCAACAGCACAGATTTCATTATGTAGCAGCTCGGGGGAGAGAAGGGGGGGGGAAGCACAAGATCAGACAGAAACAGAAAAGGCGGCGAGGTTGTGTGTGTGTGTGTGTGTGTGTCCAGCTGCTTTTTTTCTCCTTGAACTTTTTCTTCTTTTACTTTACTCTGTGCTAAGCGCAAACACATTCTACTAGATGGTGCACTTCTCCAATCATTATTATTACTATTTATCATTTATTACTATTCTCTTCACTATGTTTTTCTCCCTTCCTTTCATACTTCTCTTTGAAAAAAAAAAAAAAAATCATTTGAAGTAAGCGAAAAACAGGGTTGTGCATCGACACTGTGAAGAATATATATTGCCTAAGGGGACACAGAGAGAGTAGGTTTCTAGAGAGAAAAGCCAGAAGGTTGCGTAGTAATGATCGACGAAGAGGGAGTAAAGAAGCAGAGGCAGTCCGTGATCGATGTGGGACAGCGCAATCAGTTTGAGGCTATGCAGGCCGAAATACGCAAGAACAATGAAACGCTCACTTCGCTACGCCGTGAGAACAAGGAACTGCGCGTGGCGATGCAGCAGTCTCTACGCGGTCAGAGCAACGTCAACATAGACGACCACTACCAGAAGGAGGAGGAGCTGCTTCACAACAAGATGGCCGTCTTGAAGCGTAGCCTGAATGCCGTCAAGGGTAAGAACGGGGAGCTATCCAAAGAAATTGAGAAGACGATTGAGGAGAACCAAATCGTTCAGTTGGAGGGTGGCGGCGCCATCGATGAGAACTCCCCCATTGCCCAGAAAATTCGTGCCCTTGAGAATCGTCTTGACAAGTGCCTCATCAAGCACAACGAGGTGAACGCTATCCGCAGAACGTACGAGACACTACTTGAGCGGCTGCAGCTGGAGCAGTCCGGCTTTGACACTCAGCTTGCCGCTACGGAGAAGACCCTCCTTAACACTGAGAAGGAACTTGCTGAGCTCTCAGAAGTGGGTCAGTCGTCCTCGAAGGAGCGCGATGCCGCCAAGGCTCAGGTCACGCAGCTTCGTGCCAAACTCATAGAGGAGCGCCGCACGCAGCGCAAGGACATTGAGCAACGCCGTGGCTTCGTGCAGGAGAAGCGCGACGCTCTCGAGCGCAAGCACAATGCTCTACTTTTGAAGATGTCTCAACAGGAAGACCGCCACATGCGTGTGCTCAACAGCACCGCACGCGATAGCTCCAGGCGTCGCAACCACAACCGTAGCGATTCCTCATCCGTTGCGCTGAGACCAGAAGAGCTGGAGCAGGCCATGAAGTGCAAGGAGGCCTACCAGAAGCTCCGCGACGCCACTATGACCACCAATGTATCTGCCGTCATTGAAAGCATCATCGAACGGAAGCAGAGCAACAAACATCTTCGTCACGTGGCTGCTGGCCTCGAGGAAGACAAGAAACGACTGGAAGAGGAGAAGAAGGCCCTGCAGGTCTGCTGGGACGAGGTCAACCAGCGTGTCGGCGGTGCTATGGTGGCAGCCAAGTTTACTCGCAGCGCTCGCGATAAGCACCGCAAGATCAACGGCGACGGCGCCGCCGGCGGCAGCAACGAGGATGGTGCCAGTGACAACTGCAACGTTCTGAGCGGCAGCGATGGCGCGAGTCTAGACCCCGCCCTAGCGGCCGATTACCGACTGCTTGGTGACCGCAAGCGTGAGAGCCGCCAGATTCTGGAAGAGTTCGAGGGACACCTGAAGCAGCGAAATGCGGAACTAGAGGAGTCTGAGAAGAAGCAGGAGACACTCATCCAATTGCTGCTTGATGTAGAGGCTGGTGTGCAGCACTTGGCGGAGAAACTGTCTGTTCAGCACAACTTTGGCGGCGGTGTTGTTGCGGTCACTGTGGGCGACACCACTGGTGCACAGGCACAGTCCTGCGTGAACCTCGCTGGCGCTGCCGCTGCCGCTGGCGCTGGCGGTGGCGTTAACGACGCGGGTGAGAAGGACGTCTCTGCGGTGATTTTGGCGTCTTCTTCGAACATGGACCTACTGCGCAACTGCAATGCAAAGCTCCAGTTAATGCTGGAGGAGCTCTCTATGGAGGACGTGGATAGGGCGGCGCGCGCCATGCATGAGTCGAAGGTTCTGATTCCTGACACCAATATTCGCATCCCCGCAGTCGCAGCCGCTGCGGCCGCCTTGGCGAGCCGTCACGGAAGCCACAGCGCGGATGGTGCGGATGACGAGGACGATGACGCAGCTGCTGCTGGGCGTTATGGCAAGTACGGCGCCGCCGGTGGTGGTGCGGGTGGACATGCGGTAGTAGATGACTTCCCCGACAATGAAATTCACGACCGTCAGGAACTGAAGATGATGGCACTCGCTGCGGTGGAGCGTGAGGAGAAGAAGGCGAGGAAACAGCTGCAACGCAGGAAGGAAGAGACTGTCTAGAGGACGATGAAATAAAATTAGATGCTGAAAGTGTAAGAGAAGAAAATGCAAGAAGGACGGGGAGAGAAATTCTTTTTTTTAAGATAGAAAAGAATTGAATAGGAGATAGAGAAAAGGAGAGCGGAGGGAGGGAAAGAGGAAGTACATTGGGAGAAACGTGTGTATGTGGTCAGTATGCGGAAGAAAGATTTTTTTTCCTGCCATCTCACCAAATGTCATTTCCCATCTTCTCGTGATTGCTTTCTCTCTTTCTCTTTACATATAGATATGTCTGGTTGCTATTGTTGCTGTTGTTGTTGTTGTTGTTGTTTTTCTCCTCCTTTCTTTTGTCTATCTGCATTTCACTTTAGTTCTTTTTTCTTTTTTTCATTGTTGTTGTTGTTGTTGCTAATGCGGTCTTCTTCTCCGACGGTGCTGTCCACACAAAGCCTCGCCCACATTTCTCCATCGCTCTTGCATCTCCACTCTCTGTCTCTTACTTGCCATCACTAATACGCAGCATTCTGCGTCAACGGGAGCGCGAAGACAATGATGATGATGAAGATGGTCATTCCCTTTTTATTTTTTAAAAATGGAACAGGAGGAAACAAAAACACGATGTATATCTTTGTTTGACCCATAAATATATATTATCTTAATGGTGTGTGTGGGCGTGCTTGCGAGTGAGTAAGTGAACGCTTCGCGCCACCTCTGCATATACAAGCATAAGTGTGTATGTACGCATATGTATAGTGAGAGAATCTAGACATCTCTCTCTCTCTTTGCGTATGTATATGTATATATGTATGCATATGTAAGTACATGTGCTGATGGAGAGGAGTGAAGAAGGGGAAGAGGAGTATTTGTTAGTGTGTATTTGTATATGTTTGTTTGCTTCTTGACTTTTTCTTTCTACGATGTATATCTATTCAAATATTTGGCGCTGTTGTTGTTGTTGTTGTTGTTGCTTTGGCGACGTGAGTACATGTGTATGTGTGTTTGTTTGTTACTACAATTTTATATGCACGTATTACTGACCTTTACATTAGTATTTTTCTTATGTTTTTTTTTGCCTTCTTATTGGGGGAGGAAAGGAATTTGGGAACACCCTTTGGATAGTGTGAGATGTGCCGCTGACATTAATGTACTGTCTGTTAGTACAGATGCATGTGTGTATGTGTCTTGCTTCTCAAAGGGTGTGCATGAGCATGTCTGTGAGTGTGTGAGTGTGTGAGTGAGTGTAAGAAACAGCGGAGCCAACAGATGGATGAAGGATAGTAAGAGGGTTTGTTATGAGTGTCAAAACATGACTCCCCCCCCCCTGTCTACCGTGGGTTTTTTCCTCTCTTTTATCTTTCTTTTTTTCATGTTTATCATCTTTGGTATGTGTTCCTTTGTTTTGAAGTTGTGGTGTCACTCCTGCTTGTTCCATGTGTAAAGCGCAGTGCCCTTATTATGTATTCAATTATAGAGAGAAAGAGAGAGAGATAGAAGGGAAGGAAAGAAAGAGGCAAAGAAGAAAGAAAAAAAAAATACTAGGAATCGCGAAGATAGAGATCTTTTCTGTAATGCATACACACATATACATACATATATACATTTTTTATGATGCTTTTTTTTCTTTTTCTTTTTTTTTGTTGTTTTCCTTTTCTTTCTCTTATGTTGTTGTTGTTTCTTTTCTTTTTTTTCTTTTTGTGCTGCCTTGATGTGAAGTATATTATCCTTTAAAACCAAACACCCGAACAGAAAGCGTGAACAGTTCTTGCCGTTTTTCGCTGAGGAACGATGGGGGAATAATGCATATATTTATATTTTTATATATATCTGCCCAGCCATGGAAGGGTGTATTGTAGGGAAAGGGGAGAGAGAGAGAAGCGGCGTCGTGAGAGAACATGAAATACTGGCCGTTGTCTTTAGGATGTGAAAGAGAGAGTGAGAGAAAAAGAAAAGGGTGGGCAGCGGTAGTATTGCCCGCTGATCTCTATTATTCTCCAACTGCAGACACAACTCCGACTGTTCTCTCACGCACGTATGCTCATGCTCCTTCTTTCTTTTTTCTTTTACCAGTACTTGTTGTTTGTTTGTTTTTCTCTGTTCTCACGTTCTCTCTCTCTCTTTCGTATTACCCCTTTGCGAATGTTTTTTTTTCTTAATATTTATTCTTTCAGTACACACAAACGCAAACTGAAAACTCAACTAAAGTGTGATTAGTATTAAAGTATATATATATATATATAAAGGAAAGTTGTAGTGTTGACACACTTGTGACGCCACACTCAAATTTTTACGTACATTCAATATATATATATATATTTCTCTCGGGGCTCCTTTCTACGAAGGTAGAACATGATAGGAGACCTTGTAAGCCATTGAAGAAGAAGAAGAAGACATAAGTTTAATATCTTCTTTTTCTTCTTTTTTGCTTGCTTTGAGTTCAATAGAGTTGCTTCTACTGCTGTGTTGTTGTTGTTGTTTTTGGGGTTCGTTTTAGGTTCTTGTACTTTCTTGTAAGTACTTGAGTATGGAGCCAGGGCAGGACGGCATGACACCTAGCACTCAAGCCACAGTATCAAGAAGCAGCAGCGGCAGCACCACCACTACGACATTAGCACCTCTAGCAGTAGGATCGATGCTCCAATTATATGCGCTTGCCTCCTTGCTCTCTATGTCCCCGGTTCTGCTGCGTAGGTGCGTCATAGAGCGACTGCACAGAGAAACCCGGCAGACTTGTCGTTGTCGCACTGTAGATAGTGCAACTGAGGAGGAGAGGGGTAGTGGCGAGGATGCTCGCGTGAGTGCAGTTGCGATTGAGACACTGGCCATGGCAGTGGCGTATCCTTTCATGTCATATCCATTTGGGTTTCTCTCCAACACAAACGCAGCGTCAGGGGACGACACAGATGAAGTCCACGCCGAGCACACGGCAATAGGGTCAGAAAGAGGAAGAAAAGGTGAGCAAGTGTACACTCCAGCACTACCGGAGCTCTCATTACGCATACATATACCGCAGAAGATGGCCCCAAGCTCATCACAGCAAGTAGCACAACGAGAGATGGCGCCCTTTCCCGATTCATTTCCGAACTCTAGTACTGCTGCCCAGTCTGGACAACAGCAGCAGCAACAACAACGGGAAGATGACCAAGAGAAAAAAGAGAAGAAAAGGAATGATGGGAGGGCACGAGAGCACGCCGCGTCTCTGTCAACAGAAACGCAGGAGATCGACTGCAAGAAGCTCAGTAGTGGCAGCAGCAGCAGCAGCAGCAATGATGCGAGTTCTGGCGGTCGCAGGACGCTGCTTCAGAGCATAGACCACCACAGCTGTTACGACATGGTCAACACCGACCAACTGCTCGCTGAGCTCGCGGAACCGCAGTTCCGCAGGCTCTACCACTACTTACATGGCAGCACTGCTGCTGTTGCGTCCGCAGCCACCATGACGGCATCAGCGTCAACAGCAAGTGACAACGCCTCATTACTAAAAGGAAGGGGAACTCCTCAGATGCGATACGCGGGCCTCCATATTTATCAAGGAGGCAGTGGTGGCGGAAGTGTGGTGGAGCCTCTACCCGTCGGCTCCACTGCGGCCGCTGTTGCTGCTACCCAGCGTACTGGCAGAGCTGAACACCAGCAACAACAGCAGCAAGAGAGCGTAGGTACCGACATGACGCGTCGTCGCTACATAAGTGCTGCGGGTGTCCCTCTATATGCACCACCTGATGTTCTGCGCCGCCATCACTTGGCATTCAAGCACTTGCTACCACCTGCTCTGCAGTCAACCGATGGAATAGCAAGGTTATGTGCGACCTCTCCTGCCTTTGTATTGGTGCTGCTGGAAGTGCTCTTGGAGCAGTGTGCGGGGGACACAGTAAAGGCAGAGGCGGAAGCATCAGCGAAAGGAAAGGAGGCTGGTGGAGGCGGGAGTAGATGGCAAGAAAAACGAGAGGCGCGTGGGGCGAAGCAGCAGGCGGCACGAAAGGCTTTTGAGTTTATATTGGAGCGCTATGCCCCTGTATTGGCGATGCAGCGGGGTCGGATGCGGTGCGTTAGTGAGCGCTTGCGTAGTATCCTTGAAGGCTGGCTGTGCACTCCTCCCCGTAGTACAAGCTGCTGCAATGTGAACGATGTCCCACCTACATGGAGGCAGGAGCTGAAGGCAGGCGAGGTGTGGCGTCCAGTGCTGGTGCAGCTTTCTACACTGCGGGCATGTGCTGTAGCGCACTTGACGGCTACACAACAGCAGCAGCAGCAGCAAGAGGACGCCGCTTGGGCTCTGAACCTTGCTAGTATTCTCATCATGACGCGTGTGTTCCCCTTTTTGGACTTTCCATTAGATGGAATGATGGGGTTAGTGCCCCCTGGTAGTAGCTGTAGCGAAACATCAAAAGGAGTAGCAGGGGTGGCAGTGGGAAGGGCCGCGGTACCAGAGGTGACGCTTCCTGTGCTTCTCTGTGTGCTTGACGACCTGGTAAGGGCACCCTCTAGTGCAACTGATGCTGCAGACCTGCAGGACAGCAGCAGCAGCACCATCATTTCTATAGCAGCGGCAGCGAGGGAGCTGCTAGGGTGTTTCTTTTTACCGTCGTCTTGGGCAACACGTACCGCAGCACACACCATCGATAGAAGAGGAGGACGAGAACAACAAACTGTGGAAGTGAGGAGTGGAGAGAGTATTGGAGAGGGCAAGTATAGAGATGGTCTCACACACACACTACGCATCTTACGAGGCGAGTACCGCGAAGTTAACAATGCCATGGAGCGTCGTGCGCAGACCCTCGCAGTGACGCCGGAGATGTGGAGCCCCATGGTGGCGTTTGCTTTCTGCTTTGTTACCGCCACACAGGTTGGTCCCCTTGCCCTGGAGGAACACATTTGCTTAGAGGCACTTGCGGAGAACGCTCAGAAGCGGCAGCAGGCTGTAGGAGGCCTTTGCCATCATGGTGATGGTAGAGCTTTAGATGCAATGGTCTCTGCCTCGCGCATGGTGCTGCTGCTGGGGCACACTGCCTCTGTAGAGGCTCTGGCAGCCAGCTCTGAAGGTGGGGCCTCACTCCGGAGCGAGGTATTCCCTCTTGCAGGTGGAGCCCTGGTGGGTGGCGCCTTTATGGAGGAAGCAGAGCAAAGCACGCCTCCCAATGGAGAGGACAGGGCGGACGGTATAGCAGAGGGAGAGAGAGATGGTCACTACCCTGCTCTGGAGGCTCTGGCACAAACTCCTGTGGGCCACCGCGATGCGCCACACCTTCTGCTCTCAGTGGTGTCTCCTTCTTCATCACAGCCAGCATCACCAGAGCAAGGGCCGCCGCCGCTGCCTTCTTGTCATCGCCCAGGTAGCAACGAGAGTAGGACAACAGGAGCAAGAGGGCGAGGCACACCCCGCCCGAGACATCGCTGGCGCCTCCCAGAGCGTGTCCCGGCTCAGGTCACCCCTTCCCACATGACTGTCATGGCGTGTCTAACGATGAGCCAGCCCCCCTTATCGCTAGCTGAGATGAGGCATGTTGCAACAGCAGCAACGGCTGCGTTGTCACCATCCTCCTCTTCTCTGCGTGTGATGGCCAACGCCACGCCAGAAAAGGCTAGAGGAAGCAGCGGTAGTAGCGGCTCCTCGCCCTCTCAGCAGCTTCAACAGCAGCAGCAGCTTCTTCGCGCGCAACTATGTCGTGAGTCCGTCGCCGCCATGGCACAGTGGTGGCTGCAGGCACTTCTTATGCACATGGCGGACGTTGCTCCACAGTCCGGCAGTGGCGACCCCGCCACGTCCCCCTTCTCTACTATCGCTGGGGGTGTGCTGAAGGGCTTGGTAATTGCTCCCCACGCACCTGCTGTGTTACAATCCAAGAGAAATAATACCACTAGCCCACTCGCTGCTGCAACATCATCAACACCAGCATTCTCCTCAGCTCAAGCAGCAGCGGCGTCTGCAGGGCCAACCTTCGTTGATAGCACCACGTCTGCACTTGCCGCTATTGCCGCTGATCCACCCCCAAGCGGCTGCTTTCCCCTTGCGAAGCTCACGGCGGCGTGTGTGTGCCTCGCGCATCTTCTTCAGCAATCACGTTCATTTCTCGCACGCACCTCGGTCGGGGGTACCACGCTCGCTCTCGCGCACACAGTGACAGCGCAGCTCACCGCCGAGGCGCGCGGGCTTGCCAAGTTACACGGCAGACGCATGCCTGGGGCGTTGATGATGATGACGTCAGGGGTGGTGGCGGATGGAGGACAAGTGGAGGCAGAAGCTAGTGGTTGTAGTGGAGAGGGCCGTCTCACTGATGTCGTGATGCGCGCGGCCACCCAGCTCACCCTCTACGGCGTGCAGCGGCTTACCTCTATACTGCAGCGCCGCACCATGTATTACCGAGGGTACGGTAGCTGGGCTAGCCAAAATCCAAGCTGGGCTGCTGCTGATGATGATAGAGGCACCTCGCCCTATGGTGAGGATGAGGATGTGTGCCTTGCAGAGCTGGAAGCCCTTCAGTGCGCTATCCATCTTACGCTTGAGGCCTGTGCTTCTCATCAACGTCGTCGGCCATTAAGCGCAGAAGCCCAGGTGGGCCTTGGCACTGTCGTGACGGCGCTGGTGCGTCTCGCACTTCTTCTTGAAGCCGCTGCAGGATCAGCGGGAGAGCCTGTGAATGGCGAAGCGCCGACAGTGATGATGGTGCGCTCCACACGGGTGCGCAGGCTCCTTGCACAGTGCCTTGGTTGGGCCGCTGCCGCAGTCGATATTGCGCTGCATGAGTACTCCGCTGGCTATCCCCACTTTCTATGTGAATCCCTTGCTGTGCTTTCCAGCCGGACCCCTGCCAACGTTTTGCCCAGCAGCAGCGGCGGCGGCGATGGTAATGGTGGTTGTGGTATCGTGAACACGGGGAAGGATGAGGTCATTGCTGCAGCAACAGCAGCAACATCACCATCAATGCCACTTAGCATGTGGGACGCACTGCGCCAGACTCACTATTGGAGGCTCAACCGTGTGGTGCTGGAGGTGCTCGAGGCGGCAGCTGCCACCACCGTCATGCCGTCTAGAATGCAGCGACAGCAGCAGCAGCCATCATCTCGTTCTGTAAGTGTCAGTCCCCGTGCTCTCATTGAACAAATGGAAGCTGAACACAGTGAGGATAACAATGATGATGATGATGAAGAGGAGGTGCCATGTTTGGACGAAGGAGAAACTAGTATGAGGGCAGCAATCATTGTTCAGGATTCTGTGACGTCACGAGCATCGCTATCCCCAGCACCTTCTGCTTCCCTCACTACAGCACAGCGGGCTACCCAAAGGCAGGCTCAACTCATTAACGGCAGCAGCAGTGCAAGAACGCTGGTGGGTGTTATCCCTGCCTCCGCAGCCCCGCCGAGGCTCTCTAGCTGGCCTTCGCCTGGCACTGACACTGGTCTGCCAGACAGTCAGAAGTACGAGTGGTGTCTGCAGACGATACGGTATTGGACGCGAGAGTGGTGGGCTGCACGTGCACACTTATGCGTCACAGTGCCATCGAGTGTTTCAGTCGCGACAGGCGGCGGTACGAGGGAGGAAGAGGGGAAGAAAGGAGAAGGAAAGTATGATGATGACGGCGACAGTGTTGGTGGCAACGCTGCTGGTGGGGGCGAGAGGGACTCATCGTTCATTGGGAACTCGCCGTACTATCGCTGGCGCCACGGGCTAGTGGGAGAATGTGGGGTTTGGTATAGTTGACTAAAAATGAAAAAGAGATGAGGTGGGAGTTGCTTTTTTTTTTTTTTTTAGGAGGAGGAGTGGCTGCTACAGTGGAAGGATGTATATGTTTCTTCACTCTAGACTTAGCGGAAGGGAGGGAATGGGGGCGTAGCTTTCTTGCTTCTATTTGCTGGGTGTCTGCCTGTGTCCCTTTATCTGCATTTTGGTTTTTTTTTTATAGCAATTGCTTTCGATTTACAAATATATATTTTTTACGTGTATGCATTTTTTTTTTTTTCAAAATCAATAGTGTAGTGCAGTCGCATGTTATTTTTCTTTTCTCTCTAAACCTCTCTATCTATTTCTTCCCGTTTTTTTTTTCTCATATTCATCTTTGATGTAGCGTGCACTACTACTACTAATACTATTACTACTACTCTTCAAAGACTCTCACATTTTTTTTTTTGTGTGTGTGAGAGATAGAGAGAAAAAAAAGGGGAGGAACATTTGATATCCACATATAGACAAACACACGCATAGAAAGGAAAAATAGCAAAAGGAAAGGGACCTAGCTTAGCACTTTCTCTCCCTCTCTGTCTCTTCCTGCCTGTTCTTTCCTATCACTCACTCAACACCATGTATGACTATAGCGCCGCGCGGAAGGGCGACGGCCTTGCTGGCCCACCACCAGTACAACCCCCCACTCACTTCACTACCTCCTCTTCCTTGGCCGCTCAAGCAGACATGCCTGCTGTCCTCGCGGCCTACAAGGAGGAAGTCGAGAAGCTCAAGGATGCCCTACAGCTTGTGAGTAAAGAGAAGGGCTCGAGTGGGGTGCTAGAGGGCAAGTATCTTGCCCAGCTGAAGAAGTGTCGCACTCTAACTGTTGAACTAGAATCTGAGAAAGCACGGAACAAACAATTAATGACTGAAGTGGAGGAGGCACGGCTGGGGCAGAAACAGCAACAACAGTCCAATAATGCTAACAAAGAGAAGCGCAATAAAGCAGGCAGTAGTAACGCTGGACTGGCCTCTAGTGCTGCTGGAGAACTCGGCGGGGGAGACGGCGAGGAAGGTGGGGGCGGTACACACGCAGCGGCCGTCAAGGAGGCTAAAGAACGAGCTGCTCGTGCGTATCAGCAGCTGCGTGAGCGGGACCTGCAGTTAGAGGAAATAAAGCGAGAGAATGGTCAGCTGAGGCAGATGTTTTCGCGAGAGGTGGGCAAGACTCCTGCAGAGGTGGAGCAGCTACTGCAAAGTGGGGGAGACACTAGCAGACCGCAAGGAGCGGAGGATACAGATACGCCAGCAGCAGCAGCAGCTGGATGGCGAGGACGCGCGGAGCACATCGCGCTGTTAAGGACGAAGGTGAAGGACCTGGAGCGCTCTCTGGCCACCTCTCGTGCTGTGCAGCAAGAGACCCAGTTGCACCTTGAAGCTCATCTTCAGCAGCAGCAACAGCAACAGCAGCGTGCTGTCGGAAGCGTCATCGACGGTGGCGGAGATGATGTAGCGTCCCTCATGCAGATAGCAAGACAGAGCGAGCAGGGGACTTTGGTAGGCATCAACCGTGTTGTTGCTGCAGGCGGAGCCGGCAGGAGCTCGGGGGTGTCAGTGGGTGGAGTGTCAGCGGCGACGGGCATCACCATGGCGACCACCACGCGGCGTGACGTGGATGATGACGCGAGACAGCGTGTGTCGGACATGGCAAACAAACGCCTTGGCACGCTGCGAGATGTGCAGGCTGCCTTGGAAGAAAAGACTGCTGAGGTGAAGGAGGAAAGGCAAAAGCAAGCCGCTCTTCAAGCCCGCTTCTCCAACCTGCAGGCTAGTAACTCACAACTAAAAACGTATATTGCAACTATTCTCGAGAAGAGCGCCACAGACGATGAGCTCATCAGTGCATACAAGGCTGAAGTCGAGGAATCGCGGAAGACCACCTACCTGCTCAAGCAAGAGATTGCAGATGCGCAGGAGCAGCTATGGGGAGGTGAGAACAGCAGCAGCAGCGCTGGTCAACGAAACAATAAAGCCACTCTTTCTGACGGAGTGGCTGCTGCTGTTGCTTCCAATAATCGCTCCACTGACGTAGGCACTGAAGGCGACACCTTGCGGCTTGCGCGAGAGAACGCTGCGATGCGGCAGCGCATTTCCACCCTTGAAGCCCAATTGATGGACACGGAGAGGGAACAAGCAAGAAGGAGCTCCATCGTTGTCGCTACGGACGGTGCTCCGGCCTTTTCTCCGGTTACGACCAGCTCGGACTACGACAGCGCGCTCGCCAACTGGGTTATCGAAGCGCTGCGGGATCCTGCATCGACCATCGCAGCGGGCACCGCCACCGCGGATGAAGCCGAGGTGCTCGCAGCGGTTGGTGGTGCTCTCCGCTGTGCACATGCGCATCTTGTGGCTGTGGAAGAGGCGTGGTCGATGCGGCACACGAACACTGGAAGCAGTTCAGGTGGAACCGGTAAGTTGTATGAGCAGTACAAAGGTATCCTCACTCGCTCTCAACGGTGTCTATCAGCTGTGTCAACTGGTGGTGGTGGGGCGGAAGGCGAGGCGCTGGCTTCTGCCGTGAAGGCACTCGCCACGTTGCCCCCACTGGAGAGCTTTCTTCTCAGAGAGAACAGCGATCTCAAGCAGCGCGTCAAGTCTCTGACAGAGGTGCTCAAGAGGGAGTCGCAAGCCCATGCGCTTATTCTTCGACAACAGAAGGGCAGCAATCGTAACTATTCTGCTGAAGCGCCTGCGGAGGTGCCAGAATTGTCAGTGTCAGCGGCGGCCGTTGATGTGAAG